>CM038680.1:396783414-397050487 GCA_021605205.1 Aegilops longissima
AAGTAAGTTGAAAGTTCTTACAAAATAATAATAATAATTGTTTATATATAACTTGCCAAGTTAACTCCTAGTGATTGCGTACATAAGCTTGCAAAGATTTTCTTGACGTGCAATCATGTGTTTATATTTTATAACATTTCTCCGTATAGCCCAACATGATATTTTCACCCAGCCCAGGAAGTCCGCCGATTTCGATAAAAATGCAAATGGGATTTAAACGGGCAGCATAGATGCTACATCATTGTTTCACCCAGCCCACCAAATGGACTAAAAAAACAAATGGACTGGCCGACATGTGGGCGATGGGTGAAACCTAAGAAGGCATTGGATTTACATCCAATGGCGGCATTCTTCTTCAATCTCGTCTTCTTCCCCAGTGCTGCGGAACCGCTTGCTCCAGCCTTGGCGTCCCAGCGTTGTTTTGCGCTCCTCGGTAAACGCTACCCACGACGGCGGGCCATCCCTCCTCCGCACCTCCTGTTATTCTCTGCGAGTGGAGGCCCACCCCGCACTGAACCAGTCAAGTTTCCAACTCCTCTCCGTTTGTGACTCCACCGCCGCGTCTTCCCCATCTTGGTCGTTCGATCACTGGGCCTTGCCGCCGTCCACAGCCTCGATGCGCTTCGCGCGGCATGGTCAACATCTGAGTCATCGGAAGAGGATCAGTACATGGAGAACTCGACGGCTGGGACCCACGAGGTCCATGGTCGCACTTAAGGAAAGTTCCTCCTTATTACGCCTTTGTCGTGCCTTTGTGCGTGGGAAGGGCTTCAGATTTCGTGAAAAACGCCCCGTGACAGTCGGACCCACCAGCTATATCTTCGCACGCAAGGAAGTGCCTCCTTATTACGCACCAAAAAATGAATACCCCCTGCTAGCTGGGACCCACCATAGTGGGTGGCTGACTTATGGGCCTACTAAGTTGAGGAGGACGGAGGGCTTTGTCAACTTAGTCAATATGGAATGATGGCAATACCAGAATTTGAGAAAACAGTTGAGAGGCTCCTAGGCTCCTCCTAGGCTCCTCCTAGGCGACTCCAAGGCGATTTTGCGTCGGTGGCCACTCCGGCCGCGGCGGCCACCTCTCCTGCCGGCGGCCACTCCGGTCATGGCAGCCACCTCATAAGATGGCTACTTTTGCCCTCAACTTTGACCGTGGCAGGAAGTTTCAAGCGGATATGAGATCCAAGTTTGTTCATCCAGTGGTGTTTTCTCCTGGCTTTCGTCAACAAGAATTCATCTTGGTGGTCTCTTTTTGGCGCTCATCATTCAAGCTTGATGTGCACACGGTTAGTGTTTCTCTCCTGGCCATGTTTGGTGGCTATGCTCAAGGCTTTAGGGTTCGACACTTGAGGGATAGAACCTTCAAGTTTTCGGTTGCTTCTAAGTCTGTTGGTTTTGAGATTTACAACAATGGTAGAATTGTTGAGCAAGATTTTGAGGTCATGTTTAGTTTGTGGAATTATGGTGGGCCTAATTGGCTTCGAGAAGAACTAGCCTTCTACAAAGAACTTGATAATGAGTGGACCTTGGTTGGTAGGCATGGAAGAGCTGTTCCCAACAACTCCGGCGATCGCCGGAGTTACAGTGCCGTGGTCAGAAACGGTCGATCAGTTTTTGAGCGATTATCGGGTGCCATTCAAACCAATGACAATCAAGGGGAATCTTTGCATTCACCCTCTCTTAATTCCGAGAGTAATGGGTCTCTTAATCAACCACAAATCCCTCAACGGGCTGCCCCTAGCACGTACGTGGTATGCTTTGCATGTGGGGGTCAAGGAAACTTTGCACGTAACTGCATGGTTCCGAAGCTGCCTGGGCTATGGCCTTCTGTCCAGTTTGATTCATTTTCGATCCCACCCGAGCAGGCCTGGGCGGAAGGTGAGGTGGAGGCCTGGTTCAAATGTGCCGGCCCAGCTCAACCGATTCGGCAAGTCTCATCATTTATGGAGCTAGTCAAGGACCTCTTTCCAAATTTCCAACCGCGACTGCAGGCTGTCTCCTCGCATTCCTCTGTTCTTACCAACTCTGCCTCCACCACTGTTTCTGCCTCGACAAGCTCGCTGTCTTCTTCTTCATCGGCGGAGCGGGCATTGGTGGTTCATTCCTCGGAAGCTTCAGCCATGGCCAACATCCCCATCGACCCAGCTCCCTTCGTTCCTCATGGGTTCCAGATTTTCGAGGTGGCTGGGAGTACCGGGGTTTCGAGGGCAATCTTGCCGCATCGTCCTAAAAGGCACGAGGACTGGGCGATTGCTACCATTCAGCCACATCCAAATGAGGTATTTTTCCCAAATGTCAGAGAAGTTCTTGAGGAGTTCTTTCATGGTGTTGAGGAGGTGGGGTTCAGAGAAATCCAGCCATGTCCTTTTGGGGAGGCGTATGTTCAATTTCAGCATGTTAGGGATAGAGATCGTCTCATCAGGCAAAGTCCTCATCCTTTTGGAGATGTTTTTATCTCTTTCACTAAGCATAATGAAGGTAGGAACTGGCGCAGAGTGCATTTCAATCGAACTTGCTGTTTGCTGTTTGTGGGTGTCCCCTTTGATTACTGCAATACTGAAGACATATCAACTGCGATTGCCAAGTGGGGCAAAATTATTAGCTGGGAGAGGGAGGATGCTCTCATAGGAAAGATCTTAGTGAAGGACAGAGTTACCGAGCTCACTGATATTCCAAAGAGCATCAGATGGTCTGAAGGAGAATGCTTTAAAGAGGAATCTTGGACCAGTTCAGTTGAGGTTTTGTTAGAAGAAATGCTGGGAGGTGGCCCTGCTGATGAGGATCCTATTCCACCTCCTGGTGTGGACCCACACCCTATTCCACAGCATGCCAATGATTTCCCAGGGTTTCAGCCTCCTCCTGTTCAGAATGAGCCAGCACAGCAGGACGATTGGGATGATTGGGCAGAGCAAGATGAGCAAGGCCATTGGGCATTTCCTCAAGCAATTATTCCACAACAACAACCACCTCAGCAGCAAATGGAGTTGCCTGTGTTGCAAGAGGATGGTGCTCCCAATAGCAGCATCACCACTACTATTTCCCTGTCTGATGGGATATGGTCTAACACTCACACTGCCAGTGAGGAGGTCAACCAAGGGGCTCCAGTCAACCGTTTTGGCATGGGTTTACAGAATATCCTCATTGCTTATCAAGCAGATGGGGAGGAGGAAGATTTGTTGCAAGACAATGCAAACTTGGCTGATATTCAACAGCAGGAAAATGTGGTGGCACCTTTGGTTGTTCAAGAAGTTTTGCATGAACCACCTGCTCTAGTTCCAGTTGCTGCAGAAGTTCAGGATTTGGCTGAAGGAAATCTTGTTTCAGATGGGCTTCATATTCAGAATGCTAGTGTTTCATCTCTTGGTGCAGAGGAGGATCATGCTCAAGTAAATGAGGAGAGTGCTGCAGCTGCTTCTCAGCACAAACAAATTCCTATGGCCAAAGATAATGAGGCTATCAATGATTTTCTTGACCAAACACAGGGATTAGAGCTCACAGCTGATATCAAAGGCAAGGCAAATGTTCCTATTGTCCAAGTGGGCACTTCTTCTGATGGGCCTAGTAAAGGTATGGAGAGCTTTACTTTACCCAACTCTGCTGGGCTTTTCTGATATTCAAAAATTAGTTGAAAATCATACCTTAGACATTATTGATGGTGCCCATTTAATTTCTGAGGAAGGTTTGGACCTATGGATTCAGCACTTCGCTCCAGCAACACAGGGACAAGTAAACACATTCAAGATTGACATACCTGTAAGTTGGTTTAACTTCATAATTCATCTTCTCCTTACTCCTGACAAGTTTGGTTGGGTCATGCATCTGCTGAAATCTGATCTGGGGAAAATGCTTACTGCAAATTGTGATTATGAAGAGACTATCTTATTCCATATACCTGATGGATGTGCTACTTCACAGGCACCAAGTTGTAAGGAAATAATGATGGGTTTGGGAAAATAAAATAAGGCTATAATCCCTGCTGCACACTCCTCAAGTGGAGCTGGAAGCCCACTTAAGCAAGTGTCTCCTAATAGAGCAATTCAATTGCCATTAGGTGAAGCAGTCTCAAGGAAAAGAAGGTATAAAGAGCCTCTTGTGGAGACTGAGGTAAGAAGGAGTGATAGAATTAAGAAAGACAAAAATGGTTATAGAAGAAAATCATGTGATGTTACCTCTTGCTTACCTTGTAATGCTATTCCACCAATTGTGAACAATAAAGTGGTCAAAAATCTGACAAAAACCTTTTGCAAGGTGTCTGAGGATGAGGTACAGGACAAACTTTCAAAGAGGCCCAAGAAGAAGGGCCAGGAGGATGTGGCCAAGGTCTCCAAGGTCACTGGTGCTGCAACTACTTAAGTGTGACATGGAGTACTCTAACATCAGCAATAGTCCCAAAGTCATTTTGAGAAAGGCTAGTTTGAGGGTTGCATGTAAAATATGTGATGTGTTGAATGTAATCAAAATATGTTTAATGTCTGTTTCTGAAACCTGGTGCTTTCTTTTGCTTTCTGGTATGTTAGTGTGATTGAGACCTGGACTTGTGGCTTTGATGAAGATATTGAAGATGCTATGTGCACTGTCAAAAATCCTGTGTTACATCTTATCCTCATGATATTGAAAATGAGCACTGTTATTTGTCACTGCCTGTTTGAGATCTCCAACTGTAATGGGTCACAGTATTCCAATGTCTATAATTTGTACGAGTTTGGTTTCATACCAGGAGATGGGGCCTGGTATCCAAATAAAAACAAGCAGCTAGTTAATCACGAGTAGAAACAGATCCTGGAATATATTGAACTAAAACATTAGAGGTTTGAATTCTCCTGAGAAATGGTTGGCCATTAGGCAAAAAATTGAGGAAAGTGCTGCTGGAATTTTATGCTTACAAGAAACAAAGAGACAAAATTTTGATTTGGCTTATATTAAAAACTTCTGTCCACAGAGATTCAACAAATATGAATACTTGCCTTCAATTGGGGCTTCTGGAGGTATTTTGACTGCTTGGAATGGGAACCTATTTTCTGGTGAATTGCTCTTCCAAAATAAATTCTCTCTAACTATGAAATTCACTTGTACAACCACTCTTAAACCATGGATCCTCACAAATATCTATGGACCCTGCATCCTTGAAGAGAAATTGGAATTATTGACTGGTTTACTAATATTCAAAAGCCTGATGATGTTGATTGGATTGTCATGGGGGATTTTAACTTCATTAGGTCACCTGAGGACAGAAAAAAACCTGGTGGAGATGTTAATCAGATGCTACTATTCAATGAAGCTATTAGTAATTTGGGGCTAGTTGAATTACCTCTGAAAGGAAGACAATTTAGTTGGAGCAACATGCAGGATAGTCCTCTCCTTGAAAAATTAGACTGGTTCTTCACTTCTGCTGCATGGTTGACAACTTACCCTGACACCACTGCTCTGCCACTTGCTAAGCCTATCTCAGATCATTTACCTTGTGTAATAAAAATTGGCACAACAATACCAAAATCCAGGGTATTCAGATTTGAGAATTATTGGTTGAAACACAGCTCTTTCAAAGACATAATTCAAACTGCATGGAACATACATGTTGGCTATACTGATCCAGCAAAGAAAATCAATGCTAAATTCAAAAACTTGAGGAGAGCACTAAAACTTTGGGCAAAGAGCCTTTCTTGTCTCAAAAAGCATATTGATGAGTTGAATGAATGTATTTTGCTATGGGACTTCTTGGAGGAATTCAGAGATCTAACCTTGTTTGAGAGTAATTGCAGAGAACTGTTGAAAGAAACCCTTTTGCCTGTCCTTAGTAATCAGAAGATTTATTGGAAACAAAGAGGGAAAATCAAAGGGGTCAAATTTGGTGATGAGAATACAAAGTTCTTTCATACAAAGGCTTCAATTAATCACATGCATAAAAAAATTGCAATGCTCATGAATGAGGACCAGGTGGAAATTATTGATCATGAAGGGAAGGCTGCAATCCTTTGGGAGGCTTTCAAGAAAAGACTGGGACACTCCAATGGCCATACCATGCACTTAAATTTACAGGAACTATATGAAAACGGAGTGGATCCACAATTTTTCAACGATCTTGAGAAACCTTTCACTCAGGAAGAAATTGATGAGGTAGTAAAAAACTTGCCCACAGATAAATCTCCAGGGCCTGATGGTTTTAATAATGAGTTCCTGACAGCTTGTTCGGACATTATCAAACTGGATGTTACTGAACTCATCATTGCTTTCATGCTGTAAATGTGAACTTGGAAAGCATCAACACTTCTTATATCACTCTCATCCCAAAAAAGGCAGTGCCAATATCCCCCAATGACTTCAGGCCAATTTCTTTGCTTAATGGGGTTCTAAAAATCATTACCAAACTGCTGGCAAACAGATTACAACAAGTAATTCTCAAGATGGTCCACATCAACCAATATGGATTCTTAAAGAATAGAGCAATTCAAGATTGTCTTGGTTGGGCTTATGAATATATACATCAGTGCCACAAGTCAAAAGAGGAAATGCTAGTAATCAAGCTGGATTTTGAAAAGGCTTTTGACACTATTGAACATCAGGCTATTATTGACATCTTAAGAGCCAAGGGATTTGGGGAAAAGTGGATAAATTGGATGCACATGCTCTTCACTTCTGCATCCTCTGCTGTCATGTTAAATGGAGTACCTGGGAAGAAATTTTATTGTAAAAGAGGAGTAAGACAAGGAGACCCACTTTCACCCCTTCTATTCATACTGGCACCAGACTTGCTTCAATCAATTTTGAATAAAGCCTTGATAAGGGATTTAGTCACACCACCACTTCAAGTGAACTCTTGCCCAGATTTCTCTATTGTGCAGTATGCTGATGATACTCTTGTCATCATGCAAGCAAGTGCCAGACAACTAGTATGCCTAAAATCTCTTCTCAACACTTTTGCATCAGCCACAGGCCTAAAAGTAAACTATGGGAAATCAATCATGGTGCCAATAAACATTGCAGAAGACAGGGTTGATATTTTTACAAACACTTTGCAATGTACCAGAGGACAATTTCCATTCACTTACCAGGGATTACCATTGGGTATTTATAAACACATGGTGGAGCAGTGTTTGCCTATAGTCAATAGAATTGCTAAGAGATTAGCTGGTATTTCAACTTTCATGACTCAGGTAGGGAAGGTTTTGCTGGTCAAATCTGTGCTAGCATCTTTATCAGTATACTTCATGAGTTGTTTGGACATTCCTATCACTATAAAACACCAGATCATCAAATATTTAAGGCATTGCCTATGGAGAAGCCCTGATATGGAAGATAGGAGACCAGCCTTAGTTGCATGGCACACAGTCTGCAGGCCAAAAAACCAGGGTGGCTTGGGAGTCCTAGATATTTTCACTCAAAACAAAACTCTGCTCATGAAAAATCTTCATAAATTTTACAAGAGACATGATATTCCTTGGGTGAATTTAATTTGGGAAACTTACTAAAGCAATGGGCAACTTCCAGGGGATCAAAAATTGGGTTCTTTCTGGTGAAAATCCAATTTGGCACTCATTGATCAGTTCAAGGCTATAGCAAGATGCAATGTTGGTGATGGCAAAAGTGCTCTGTTCTGGGATGATATGTGGGATCAATTTGTTCTCAAGCACAAGTTTGATCATCTCTATTCATTTGTTCGAGATCCCCACACAACTGTTCACCAAGTGATCAACACTGAATATCTACAAGATCTTTTCCACCTGCCTCTCACTACACAGGCTTATGAGGAGTTCCTACTAATGGAAGACATGTGCATTTCAATGAGACAGTCAGAATACTTAGATGCACTGGATACTTGGAGTTACATCTGGGGGAATGAATTTTATTCATCACTTAAAGCTTATAAGGTGTTAATTGGTCATAAACAAAGTCCACCACACTTCTCATGGATTTGGAAAAGCTCCTCTCAGGCCAAGCACAAAGTTTTTTTCTTGATGCTATTACATGACAGAGTAAACACAAGGAATCTTTTAAGAAGGAAAAACTTTGAATTGGAAGTTTAAAATTGTGTAGTGAGAGATTTTCAACAGGAAGAAACCCTGCATCATCTTTTTTGGGGATGTCCTTTCGCCATCAGATGTTGAGATTACATCTGTCCTACTAGAACACCAAACCTGTCAGTTATGGAAGCATATCAAGACATCAAAGACAAGATCAATTATCCCTTCTCTATGGAGATTATCATATTGGGCTCATGGGCCATATGGATATCTAGAAACAACAAAATCTTCGAGAATATCAATCCTTCATTTCAAGGCTGGAAATCCATATTCAAAGAAGAACTAAAGCTTCTCAAATACAGGATTAAGAAGAAATATGAAGTGCAATTTTCTGCATGGTTGGACTCCTTGTTGTAATTATGTATAGTGAGCCTTTGGTTCTTAGTTATAATGTAGCTTAGTTCTTTTTTGGTAGTTTCTCTTTTTATTCTTTATGTTTGGGGCTTATCTCAAGCCCATTAGACTATTGCTATTCCCTTTATTTATATTAATAAAAGTTACAGTGGGGTGTTTATCCTACTGTTTATAGTCAAAAAAAAACTTAGTCAATATGAATGATTCTAGCTCCAGTGATCGTACGATGTCCATCCAACGGCCATAGTGCTTCTTCAAGCTCTGGTCTTCTTGCTCCAGCCGCCCAAAGCAGTGCCAGTCGTGCCGCATGCTCCTGCTTCTCGTGGCAGGCTGTGATGCCGTGGAGGCCTCACCGCCCCCTACTACTCCCACCGCTGGCCCAGGGTATCCCTGTACTCACCCACACCCCCTGTTATTCTACGGCGACAACAGCCTCACGCCGCAGCCGAACCAGTGAACCCTCGTACTCCTCTCTGCGTGGGCATCCACTGCCGCGTCTTCCCCGGCTCCTCGCTGTCAGGACCCCGATTCCAAGTCACATCGATCTAGCCGGTAACACCTCATATCACTTTGCGGCCTCACGCATGGTATTCCCACGGGTGTCGCCTTACCATGGCCCGGGACCGTTTGCTTCTTTTGGCTCACGTATATGATAGTGTCGCTAGCATCCATATGACAGAGAACCCGCGCCGACATGGCTAGTCGTGAACCCAAAGCGGCGCTAACCCATGGGGACAAGCATACATGAATCACATCGAGCATGTCGGTCATCAACGTATGACTTCGGGCTGTAGCACTGGGCTAACAGGACTCCGATATTCCGGGCTGTAGCAGGCTAGGCAGGACTCCAAATATCACCGCGTGACATTTCCCCGAAGGGACATACATAGGAACGAGGTGAAACACATGCCGGCCAGTCAAGTGTCCAAAGCAGTAGTGCTGGGCTAGCAGGACTCCGGTGAACCGGGCTGTAGCGGACTACTATCGCTCAGGAAGCACTAGACTACATTTTCCCATATGAGAGGCTGCCAAGGATAAACAACTAGATTGTCGGATCCCACACATACCAAGCATTTCAAACATACACACAATATGCTCAATATGTGTAAATACAACATGGCATCACAACATAACTCTACGACTCAAATATTTATTCATTAGGCTCCGAGGAGCGAGATATTACAAACATGGGTCTCATGACCCAACACTCGAAACATACAAGTCAAAGCACAAGCGGAAGCTTAACATGTCTGAGTACAGACATCTACAAATGAAAAAGGCTGAGAAGCCTGACTATCTACCAGATCCTGCCGAGGGCACAAGATCGTAGCTGAGGTAACAAGCAAAACGTCGAAGTCCAAGCGGAACTACTAGCGAGACTGACGACTCTCTGCAAAACATAAAATAAGAAAACGTGATTAAAAATGTACTCAGCAAGACTTACATCAGATCTAACTACATATGCATCATTATCAACAAAGGGGGGTGGTGGAGTTTGACTGCAGCAAGCCAGCTTTGACTCGATGGCTATCCTAAACTACGACTGCAAGTAACTCTTTTGAGGTGGCGCACACGAGTTCACATATTCACCATATCAATACACCACTATGGATCCGCTCCCGTCTCCCTACGAGAACGCCATCCATAGCACTCACGCTTATCTTGCGTATTTTAGAGTATCCACTTTCACTTGTCTATGAACTATGCAAGGGGTCCAAGTTTCCATATCCGAGGAATCCGGCTATTCGAATAGATAATGATAACCCTGCAGGGGTGTACTTCTTCACACACGCTCTCGCCACTTATCTCCCTGTACACGTCATGTACCTCGGCAACCTTCAAGCGGAAGCCGGGCGAGGGAGTCGGCCACGACCTGACTAACCACACAAGTCTCTCGTCCAGGTTTATCGCCTATTCGGGTTCCATCCGCAAGGAGATCCGGCCGGGGTGTCGCTCACGGCCCCAAACGATGTGAGCAGGGTTCCCAAGCCCACCAACGGGTGCCACTTGGTACACCGTGCCCTTGTGCCTAGTCTGTCCCAAGCCCACACATGCGGGTGCCACTTGGTAGACTACTAACACTACCTACAAACACGAAACTAGTTGCAACTCACGGACAGAGATCGAGTTGATTAATAAGCCGAGAGGGGCCGAGTTACCGGAACCCAATGTGTGGTAGTAACTGTTCATGGATCACAAACACAGAACTCAGTTCCTGAGGACGGCTGCAATGAGACAACCCACCATGTACTCCTACATGGCCTCTCACCGCTACCTTTACCAAATCGTGTTCACACACTTAGCTCACACACAGCAGGATATGTTCACCACTTTCCAATTCACTCCCGATGAATCAGACCTGACACAACTCTAAGCAATAGCAGGCATGACAAACAAGCATGAATGAGTAGGCACATCAGGGCTCAAACAACTCCTACTCATGCTAGTGGGTTTCATCTAATTACTGTGGAATGACAGGTCATGCAGAGGATAAAGGGGTTCAGCTACCGCAGCAAGTAACACATGAGTCGTTGTTGTCCTAATGCAGTAAAATAGAGCAGGAGCGAGAGAGTGGGATTATATCGAAATGAACAAGGGGGTTTTGCTTGCCTGGCACTTCTGAAGATAATATAGCTCTTCATCGGTGTCATCGATCTCATCGTCGAACCCACGTCTATCGAGAGGGGACAAACACCGGCAACTGAGAAAGAACACAATCAATGTGATGCACAATATGATGCATGATCATGACATGGCAATATGCTGTGATTTGAGCTAGTGCATCTAGATATGATTTAAATGAAGTTGGTTTGAATACATGATTCAAATTCCAACTCCATATATGATTATTTAAATGCCCTTTATTTGTTTTGTCCCAAACAGAGGACAAACATTGTTTGAACATGCATGAAAATGGTACAGATGGATTTCTTGAATTTTTCTGATCATTTTTCATATATAACTTGTTTAATTTGGAGCTACGGTTGATTTACTATGATTTTTAGAAGTTTAGGCAATTTTCTGGATTTTCCTGGTTATTCTAAAAATAAACTTAATCCAGAAAATGTATTACTGCGTCAGCAGCTCTCCAGGTCAAATCTGACTAGTGGGACCCGCTGGTCAGTCTCGCAGTGATGGCTAGGGTCACAGACATGTGGGGTCAAGTCAACGCCCACATCAGCATAATCAAATTGACACGTGGGCCCACTGTAATTAGATTAATCTTAATCTTACTTGGTTAGTTGGTTAGTTAGGCCGTGGGGCCCGGCTGTCAGTGGCTCTGGGGGGGTTAGCTGGCCGTAATTAACACTAATCACGCGGCCACATCGGACACACCGGCGGTTAGCCGCCGGCGACCAAGCAGAGCGGCGGAGACGCTCGGGTTTGCATCTCCGGCGACCAAAGGGGCAGATGAGGGCATCTACGTGGAGCTGGGACTCGCCCGCATCCATCTGTGCAAATGGCAGGGGCTGAGATGGCCCGAGCTCGCCGGAGGCAAGCTCGCGGCGGTGGCCGGAGTTCGGGCCAGCACGGGCGCGGGGCTACGCTTGGCGAGCGAGCGAGCTGAGAGGCTGGGCGGGCTCCTCGGAGATCCACAAGCTCGAGGTCGTGCTCGGACGCGAGTTCGGTGACCTGCAACGACGACGGCGACAGCGGCAGGCGGCGGTGAGCTTCCGCCAGCGGTGGCAGGGGGATAGAGGAGGATTGACGGTGGGGAGAGAGGGTTGGGGCAGGAGCTCACGGGGAGGCGCTTGATGGGTCGATGGGCTCGGGGCGTCCTTGACGGCGAATCGAGGCGAGGGCCCGGTGCTGAGGTTGAAGATGACCGTGATGGCGGCGTTGCTGGCCTCCCGGGGTCGCGTGCTTTGGCGTGCGGCTCTACGGCGTCGAGGCGGAGCTCATCGCATATCCGGAAGGGCGTGGGGAGGTCGGTGGTAGCGGCGAACGGCGACGGTGGCGGCGGCTCCGTTCGGTGGCTGCGCGCAGGAGAGGCACAGGAGGGGGAGAGAGTGCAGCGAGTGAGGGAGAGGCGAGAGGGGCTTCGAGGCGTCTCCAGGCGCGGGATTGGGTTGACGGAGAGCGCGACACGGCGAAGCAGGAGGTGGCGCGGTCGGGTGCGTGCGCTGGCTGCCAGTGGGCACAAGGTTGAAGACAACCTTGCCCCTGGTGGGCTGGGCCAATAGTGCCAGGCCAGCTGGGCTGCCAGGTGAGCAACAGGTAGGTCTTCTGCTCTTTTTAATTTTTCTTCTATTTTGTTTAATTTACTTCCTTTTGCCACTGTTTCTAAATAAAACAAATTCAAAGACAGTGCCAAAATTCCCCTGAACATTTTATTTAGCACAATGGAATTATACCAAAGCACATAAAATTGTTTCAGTTATTTGAACATATATTCAGTATATATTTGGATATAAGTTCAAATTCAAAAATAGTATTGATTTAAATTCAAAGTCCCAAAATAATTCCTTAAAAATGTTCCTAAATTTTGGTTTGATATATAGCTCTTGCCAAAATTCTCAAACATTGCAAAAGGATATCTTGGAACATAGAATGAGATTTCTAGGGTTCTTTGCCCTGCTTTTAATTAAGTTTTTGAGGCTTTCAAAATTCCTCAATTCAAGTTTCAAAAATATAGACATGATGCACACATGAAGCTAGCCTAGAGCACTACCAGCAGCTAGGGATGTGACAGCTCACCCCTACTAAACAAGAATCTCGTCCCGAGATTCAAGCGTAGGGTAAGATGATGGGGGGAACGCAACTAACGCAATCTTCACGATCCAGGTTGCATCTCACAAGAACGTTGATTCGATCACCATCTTTGTCTCGACGTCTTTGTAACGCCCCCGATGCGGCTATATCTCCCACGTGTCGAGGCACGACTTAGAGGCATAACCGCATTGAAAGCAATGTCGCAAGTGAGGTAATCTTCACACAACCCATGTAATAATTAAGGAAAGAGATACATAGTTGGCTTACGATGCCACTTCACACAAGACATAAATAAACATCCATCATTGAGTACACTCAATGGTCCGACTACGGAACCAAAATAAAAGAAGATACCCCAAATGCTACAGGATCCCGATCGTCCCAACTGAGCACCACTACGATCATCGGGAAAAGACACATAGTAACGACCACATTCCTCGTCGAACTCCCACTTGAGCTCGGTTGAGTCACCTGCACCGCATCATCGGCACCTGCAACTGTTTTGGTAGAATCTGTGAGTCACGGGACTCAGCAATCTCACACCATGAGATCAAGACTATTTAAGCTTATAGGAAGGACGAGTAGTAAAGTGGAGCTGCAGCAAGCGACTAGCATATATGGTGGCTACATTCGCAAAAGAGAGCGAGAAGAGGAGCAAAGCACGGTCGTGAAACTAGTAGCGATCAAGAAGTGATCCTGAACTACTTACGTCAGACATAACTCCAACACCGTGTTCACTTCCCGGACTCCGCGAGAAGAGACCATCACGGTTACACACGCGTTGATGTGTATTTTATTTGAGGTCAACTTGAGTTTTCTACAACCGACATTAACAAATTCCCATCTGCCTCATAACCGCGGGCACGGCTTTGAAAGATATTACCTGCAGGGTGTCCCAACAGCCCATAATAAGCTCTCACGGTCAGCGAAGGATATTCCTTCTACCGGAAGACCCGATCAATCTCGGAATCCCGGACTACAAGACATTTCGGCAGCATTAAAACAAGACCAGCAAAGCCGCCCGAATGTGCCGACAAATCCCGATAGGAGCTGCACATATCTCGTTCTCAGGGCACATCGGATGAGCCAGACGTCGGGTTGGCATAAATCCTGATTGCCCAAGGGGCGCCGGACATCGCTCAAGTTGGACCAGCACTCGAAGGAGAACTGGCCCGGGGGTTAAAATAAAGATGACCCTCGGGCTCGCGAAAACCCGGGAAAAGGCTTAGGTGGCAAATGGTAAAACCAAAGTTGGGCCTTGCCGGAGGAGTCTTATTCAAAGCGAACTGTCAAGGGGTCCCATAAATCACCCAACCGTAGTAGGAACGCGAAATCAAGGAACATAACACCGGTATGACGGAATCTAGGGTGGCAAGAGTGGAACAAAACACCAGGCATAAGGCCGAGCCTTCCACCCTTTACCGAGTATATAGATGCATTAATTATAGCAGATATATATTGTGATATCCCCAACAAGTAAACATGTTCCAAAGAGGAACAACATCTCCATGTTCCAACAAGGAACAAACTTCAGCTTCACCTGCAACTAGCAACGCTATAAGAGGGGCTGAGCAAAGCGGTAACATAGCCAATCAACGGTTTGCTAGGAAAAGATGGTTAGGGGCTGACATGGCAATATGGGTCGCATGATATAGCAAGTGGTAGGCATCGTAGCATAGGCATAGCAAAAGAGCGAGCAACTAGCATAGCAAAGATAGAAGTGATTTCGAGGGTATGGTCATCTTGCCTGCAATGTTCTCAGAGTAGTCGAAAGGTTGATCCTCGTAAGCATTCTCAACAGGTTCCTCGTTCACGTACTCGTCTCCCGGCTCTACCCAAAGCAACAACACAAACAAAGGAACCACAATAAATCACGGTGCAATGCACAATCAACATGATGCAAAACATGACATGATATGCGAGATGTGATATGCAATGCGTATGCGCGCTCCGGAAGGTAAATGATGAACCAGGCATCAACTTGGCAAACCAAGTATGCCACTGGAAAGATGAGATGATTTCGGTTGAAATCGATATAAAGATCACCGGAATCGGATGCACGGTTTGCAAATGACAAGCAAAACAAGAATGGCACAAATCTGCCATTAACAGCATGATGCTACATAGCAAACAACAATTAATTAAGCTACTGCACCCAAACGTACCAACAAAGTATATGGCAGTGATCTACACAAGATGCTCGACAAAAGATGAGCACTGAGCTACGGCTAGTTCACATCATAACAGGTTCAAACAAGCATGGCAAAAGTGCACAAAATATCAGGCTGGACATGGCAAAAACAGCATCAGGTTGCAATGTTCAGAGCAACAAAACTACATGCTACAGGAACTTAAAATAGCAAAACATGGCATGGCATGAATCTACTCAAATCATAGAACAAAAGTCCCTTACTGACCATAAGCCAAAAAGGATCAGAAAATATAGTAACATCCATGTCAATATTGAAAGTTCCGTTAACAGATTCAGCAACATGACATGTCAAAAACTGATAACAAGTAGGCATGTTTACAAGCTCAATGCACTCACTACAAAGCCTTATATGATAAACTAAGAATACATACATCAAGAAGACATGGCATAGAAGACATACATGACAAGAACAATAACATAGCATACATGGATCAACCACAACAACCTAGGCAAAATTGAATAACATGTAAACAATCTGCCAGGAAACATTTGATAGCAAAAGTAGAGCTCGATTGACTCAAGCTATGGCACTCCATAATTGCAAACAAATGCATGGATGGATAGAGCAAGACATTTTTAACAAAACATCCTTACTGAAGTATCTCAAAATATGCATGGATCTCTCGGTAGCATCAAGTTAACATGGCATCAAAATATCAGCTAAACAGGGCTGAAAACAGCAACATCAGGACACCTACTTTGCATGCTTGTGCTAGTCACCACATAGATCACAAAAATACATGGCATACATCCCTGGAAAGATGGCATGGAATATTTCAAAACACATGTAGGACTCGAATTCATAGGATGCTCACATCAATCATGGCAAAAATAACAAAAGTGCAAGTTCTGTTAAGAAACAGAAACTAACATCACATAGCACTCTTCCAACAGCATTTCGGGCATCAAGATGTGCACAAATGAAAATGATGCAATGAGATGAAATGATCTACACTTCGAGGCGAACATTTTGATATATTATACGCGCAAAATGGAGCTACAGATGCAAAGATACACTACGTTGAAAATGCAACAAAATCACTGAGATGAAAAAACTTAGAGAAAAAAAAAGGAGGGGGAGAAGCCAACCCAACGCGCGACCCGAGATCCGATCGGGATCGGACGAGGGCGGCGGCGCTATGATTCGCCGGAGCGCCGGAGGAGGCGGCCGGGCAGGGCGCCGGAGGAGGCGGCGGAGGGGCCGACCCGAGGCGGGTCGCCGGCGGAGGCGGGCGGGCCAGGCGGCCGGTCTTGTGGGCGCGCCAGCGGCCCGGTGGCGGCGCGGCCTTCAGGGCGGCGGGAGGCGGCCGAGGCGGGCGGCGGCCAGGGCGCTGGCGGCGTCTGAGCCCGGAGGGCAGCCCATTGCTGGGCCCATGCGCGGTGAACTCTGACGAATCGGGGACCGGGCGCTGCCACGTGGCACGCCTGGTTGGCCGGCGGCGGCGGGCGGACGTGTCCGGCCCGAAACGGACACGTCCGGCGGCGCGGAGGGGGAAAATTGCTAGGTTAGGGGAGAAATGATCCGGGATTTGGAGGGGGGGTTTGCTTAAATAGGCATAGAGGGAGCTAGGAGAGTCCAAATGAGGTGTAGTTTTCGCCCACACGATCGTGATCGAACGACGGAGAGCATGGAAGTGACTTAGATGGGTTATTGGGCTGTTTTGAAGGGGTGTTGGGCTGCAACTTAAAAGAGGCCTTTGCGAGAGTGCGGTTAACCGTTGGAGTACCAAACGAGCTCCAAATGACCGAAGCTTGACCGGTGGTCTGGGTGGTATACCAAGGCCACTAGACAAACCTCGGTCCATTCGAGAAGGTTTAGTACCCGCACACGGAAAAAGCGTAAAAGGGCGCCGGGTGAGATAGGAGTGCGGATTGCAAAGCGGACAACGGGAAAAATGCTCGGAATCATGAGACGAACACGTATGCAAATGCGATGCACATGATGACATGATAAAAATGCATGACATGGACAAAATGCAAAATGAAGAAAACCCAACCACGGAGGAATATCATATCACAATGCGAAAATGGCAAGAGTTGGAGTTACAAATGGAAAGTTACTTACGGGTGTTACAACACTCCACCACTACAAGAGGATCTCGTCCGAGATCTAGGACTGAAAGAACTCCGGATATTCGAACGGAGGTGATCCTCGCGCTCCTAGGTAGCTTCTCGGTCGGAATGGTGTGACCACTTCACTTTCAGGAATTTGATTGACTTGTTGCGAGTCTTGCGCTCGGTTTCTTCAAGAATAGCAACGGGGTGCTCATGATAAGAGAGATCTTCTTGAAGGTCAATCTCTTCGAAGTTGATAGTGCGTTCAGGAGTCTTGAAGCACTTGCGAAGCTGTGACACATGGAATACATCGTGCACATTTGCAAAGTTGGATGGAAGCTCAAGTTCATAGGCGAGATCGCCTCTTTTGCCAATGATCTTGAAAGGACCCACGTATCTAGGTGCAAGCTTCCTTTGATACCGGCGGCGAGTGCCTTTCATTGGAGAGGCGCAGAGGTAGACATGGTCTCCGATTTCAAAAGCCACATCACGGTGCTTATCATCATAATAGCTCTTACCGCGCGATTATGCGGCTTTGAGATTCTCACGAATGACTTTGCACATTTCTTACTTCGTGATCAAGTCATTGCCAAGAAGTTGGCGTTCACTGTCTCGCACCAATTGAGAGAGTACGGCACTTTCTCGCCATAGAGAATTTCGAATGGGGCCTTGCCCGAACTTGCTTGGAAACTGTTGTTGTAGGAGAACTTCGGCATATGGAAGACAATCTTCCCACTTCATACGAAAGAAATGACACAAGCCCGAGCATATCTTCAAGGATTTGATTAACTCGCTCGACTTGGCCACTTGTTTGAGGATGGAAAGCTGTCTTTGAAACGAATGTTGGTGCCCATGGCCTTCGAAAAGAATCCCAAAACTTGGAGGTAAAGATGCTGCCACGGTCAGAAGAGATCACTTGTGGAATGCCGTGCAAGGAGACAATCCACGAGGTGTATAGCTCGCCAACCGAGCTGCTGTGATAGATTCTTTGATAGGAAGAAAATGAGCCACTTTAGTAAGCTTGTCAATGACAACGAAGATAGCATCATTTCCACGCTTGGACTTTGGAAAGCCGATCCACGAAGTCCATTTCAATATGATCAAACTTCCATTCCGGAATAGCAAGAGGTTGGAGGAGACCAGCTGGTCTTTGGTGTTCTGCTTTCACTCTTCTGCAGACATCACACTCATTCACGAATTGAGCAATTTCTCGCTTCATTCGAGTCCACCAATATGACTGCTTGAGATCATGGTACATCTTCGTACTTTCAGGATGAATGGATAGAAGCGAATTGTGAGCCTCGTTCATAATGACTTTTCTCAGATCACCCTTAGGAACCATAATCCGGTCCTCAAAGAAAAGAGTATCTTTGTCATCAATGTGGAAGCACTTGTACTTGGAAATGCCCTTGTCGATACCACGTTTCACCTTTTTCACCATGGTATCCGAAGTTGAGCCTCACGAATCTGATCTTCCAAAGTAGGAGAGACTATGAGGTTGGCAAGAAAGCCTTGAGGAACAACTTGAAGATTCAGCTTGGGAAAGCTTCACGAGATCCGCTGAAAGGGCTTGAGGATTAGGCTGCTGCGATAAGCCTTCCTGCTCAAAGCATCTGCAATGACATTGGCCTTGCCGGAGTATATTCGATACTTGGGTTGTACTCTTGAATCATTTCGACCCATCGAGTCTGCACGAGGTTGAGGTTGGGCTGAGTGAAGATATACTTGAGACTCTTGTGATCGGTGAAAATGTCCACTTTCCTTCCCAACAAGAGATGTCTCCACATTATCAATGCATGGACAACTGCCGCCAACTCAAGATCATGAGTGGAGTAGTTCTTCTCGTTGAGCTTCAATGGCGAGAGGTATAAGCCACAACTCTCTTCTCTTGCATTAACACAGCACCGAGACCTTGAAGAGAAGCATCACGAAAAACTTCAAATGGCTTGGATTCATCGGGAGGAGTCAAGGCAGGGAGCTGTGACGAGTTTCTCTTTGAGAGTATTGAAAGCAACGTCACACTCGGGAGACCGGACATACTTCACATGCTTCGGAGGAGGTTGGAAAGAGGCTTTGCAATCTTGGAGAAGTTCTCAACGAATCTTGACAATAGCTTGCAAGACCAAGAAAATCATGGAGCTGCTTGACATTCGAGGAGGTTCCCAATTCACAATGCGGACACCTTCTCGGGATTAACTGCGATGCCCTTGGCGGAGATGATATGACCAAGATAAAGCACTTCATCAAGCCAAAATTCACATTTGGAGAACTTAGCATAGAATTGATACTCTCTGAGCTTGTCTAGCACCAATCGCAAATGTTTGGCATGATCCTTCTTATTCTTGGAAAGACCAAAATATCATCAAGATAGACCAAGGCGAATTCATTGGTGTAGGGGTTGAATATGAAGTTCATCATCCGAGAGAAAGTTGGAGGAGCATTGACGAGGCGAAAGACATGACAAGATATTCATAAGAACCAAAGCTTGTTCGAATGCTGTCTTGGGAATATCTTGTTCACGAATCACGAATCGATGATAACCCATCTGAAGGTCAAGCTTGGAGAACACTTTAGCACCTTTGAGTTGCTCGAAAAGCTCATTGATGTTGGGAAGTGGATACTTGTTCTTGATTGTCTTCTTATTCAATGGGCGGTAATCGGCGCAAAGTCGGTCCGTGCCATCCTTCTTCTGGACAAAAGAACACCACAACCCCAAGGAGATGAACTCGGTCCGATCAAACCAGACGCTCTTGTTCATCGAGCTGCTTCTTCAATTCCTTCAGCTCATCAGGTCCAAGCTTGTATGGGCGCTTGCAAGCGGGTTGATGCGGGCTCAAGATCGATAACGAACTCAAGCCGATGAGGAGGCATACCCGAAGCTCTTACGGAAAGACATCTTGGTACTCACAAACGATCGAATCGAGAGATAGCATCCAATTCGCCCTTCTCATTGAGAGAAAACAAGCGAATGGTTTCATCACGGCGGCATAGATGATCACATCATTAGAAGAGTGAGTCAATTGAATTTCCACAGCAGCACAATCAAGCTGAGCTTTGTGCTGAGAAAGCCATCCATTCCGAGAATAAGATCAATATCCGAGTCACCAAGAACCATTGGTTTAGCCAAAATCTATAATCGCCCATCTTGATAGAAACATCCGAGCCATCATTTTTGTATTCATGAACAAACCGGAGAGAAACCGCTATCGGCTTAGGCAGATCGACAAGATGCAAATTGTTCATGGATGCAAAAGGTCTTGATATGAAAGAAATAGATGCACCAGTATCAAATAAGACTTTTGCAGGAATATCATTAACTGAGAGATTACCCATTAACACATTAGAAGATTCCTCTGCTTGCGCTGCATTCATCATATTCACCTTTGCAGACTTGGGATTATGCTTGACCACTGCATTGCTGGAAGATTTCACAGGAGGAGGAGGCGGAAGGCGCCTTTGGTTGAAGCACTTGTTCGCATAGTGACCTTTCTGACATTTGTTGCAAGTCACCTCGAGAGCGGACGGTGGTAAGGAGCACTTGACCTTGGAGCTTGATAATTAGACTTGTTACGATAGCTTGGGTTGGGTGGGTGGGAAGATCCACGGCCACCTGAGTTCTTCTGCTGATAAGGCCGACGGAACGGAGGAGGAGGAAGGTAGAACTTCTGCTTAGCTGCCACTTGAGAGGAAGAAGAAGACTGAACTGCATCCCCGATTCTCTTCTTAGAAGCCTCACATTTGAGCTGGGAAGCTTCTTGCTTGATGCCATGTTGTAGAATTCATCATACTTATCGGCTCAAAAGCACAAGAGCTAATTGCAGATCTTCTCTCGCACCACCTCCAATTGATAGATCATACTCTTCTCATCGAGCACGTCTTGCTTAGCAAAGCGAGCGAGCTTACACTGGATATTGTATTGATAGACAGACATGTTGCCTTGCTTGAGATTGCGGAACTCCTCACGCTTGCTCTCAACAACACTTTTGGAATGTGATGAGCTCAAATCACGGCGGAACTCATCCTGTAATGACACGACCTCCTCTGGAATCTTTGTATTCTTGGTACCACTCAAAGCTTGGTCCTTGAGTTGAAGCGATGCAAACTTGACAAAGTCCTCGTGTCGACATTGCTACAATCAAAATGCTTGCAGATGTCCACAAGCCAATCGTCGTCGTCTGTGGCCTCAACACGTAAACCGAAAGACTTGGCTGATTAGCGAGGAACCGAGGAGAGTAGCAAAGTCACGGCTGATTGTTGCCTTGACCTTGATTTCCTTGATTGCCTTGCCCTGAGTACGTTCTTGCATGAGCTGCAAAATCATCGAGCATTGGCATTGGTGGCTGCCATGATAGCTTGCCGGGCCTCGGAGGCGGAGGTGGAGGTGGAGGTTCGACCGATCCCCATCATTGCGATCCGGATTCAGACGTTGGCGGAGCCATCTGAAGAGGGTGACATCCGTTAGTCCTTTGATAGACAAAAGATAAGTAGAATCAATGGATAGAAATTGCAACATATAGTCTTCACAAAAAACATTGAACAAGAATGAGCGAATGAATTCAAAGTTAATCATCACCGTCCATTAAGGTGAGAAGCCACTTAGATAAAGATATGGAAACAACATCTGTCTTAGAAACAAATCGAATATCACAACTGAAAACAAAAGATTGGCTTCTAGAATGAGCGGAACAAACACATGATAGAGATTTACGCCCAAAGTGTTAGTGGTGGGGCCCACACGGACACGACGTATAGCGGACGTCACGAATGACAAACAAGGCGTCCCGAATCAGCATAGCCAAGGATTCTTTAAGGCGTCTCGTGACCATCAGTAATCGACCGTGAATGGGCGGACCACTGAGCGTTGAACCCCAATCTCAAATCATACATCCGTCGGAAAGATATCACGTAAGCTACTAGAATTCCCACCTATAAACTCCGAAACTTTACGGTTATGCAATCTGTGTTGGGGATCAGGGGACACAAAATATATCACCCAAACTAACAATACCTAGATCCAGCAGTATCCATCCGTCAACACATAACCAAGAAATCCTCGAAATCGTGTACCTCGACCTTGAAAAACATCCGTTATACAAGTCATGGAAATACTCCCTTTTCGCCTCGATCTTTGGGCTATCGGGGTTATCTCACCAACAACTGCACAAAAGAGATTTCGATGTCGGTAAAACTCAGGTATTCCAGAATCTGCAACGATAAAATTGTGACAACAACACCTCGGAGCTCAACTCCCGGGACACTGCCACAACCCCTAAATGTCGGGAGGCACCAAGAACAATGTTCTCGTCACAAAACCATCGGACGATTCCAAGATACCCACGTGATCCTAAATTTTTTAGTGAAATTTGAGGAGAGAAGAGTCAAAACTCTCGTCGGGATACCTCACCAGAGCGACGAAGGGACCGGGGAGTAAAAGAATCCTACTCTCCGATATATATAATCCTAAGACTCAAAACATTTTCCATTCTAGACTCAACAACGCCAAAAACAATCAAGTAGGGGCTCCTAAGTCGGGAAGGCTCGATTACCAACTTGTAGCATACGATGCGGCTATATCTCCCACGTGTCGAGGCACGACTTAGAGGCATAACCGCATTGAAAACAATGTCGCAAGTGAGGTAATCTTCACACAACCCATGTAATAATTAAGGAAAGAGATACATAGTTGGCTTACGATTAGCCACTTCACACAAGACATAAATAAACATCCATCATTGAGTACACTCAATGGTCCGACTACGGAACCAAAATAAAAGAAGATACCCCAAATGCTACACATCCCGATCGTCCCAACTGGCACCACTCACGATCATCGGGAAAAGACACATAATAACGACCACGTTCCTCGTCGAACTCCCACTTGAGCTCGGTTGAGTCACCTGCACCGCATCATCGGCACCTGCAACTGTTTTGGTAGAATCTGTGAGTCACTGGGACTCAGCAATCTCACACCCGCGAGATCAAGACTATTTAAGCTTATAGGAAGGACAGAGTAGTAAAGTGGAGCTGCAGCAAGCGACTAGCATATATGGTGGCTACATTACGCAAAAGAGAGCGAGAAGAGGAGCAAAGCACGGTCGTGAAACTAGTAGCGATCAAGAAGTGATCTGAACTACTTACGTCGACATAACTCCAACACCGTGTTCACTTCCGGACTCCGCGAGAAGAGACCATCACGTTACACACGCGATTGATGTGTATTTTATTTGAGGTCAACTTGAGTTTTCTACAACCGACATTAACAAATTCCCATCTGCCTCATAACATGGGCACGGCTTTGAAAGATATTACCTGCGGGGTGTCCCAACAGCCCATAATAAGCTCTCACGGTCAACGAAGGATATTCCTTCTACCGGAAGACCCGATCAATCTCGAATCCCGGACTACAAGACATTTCGACAGCAATAAAACAAGACCAGCAAAGCCGCCCGAATGTGCCGACAAATCCCGATAGGAGCTGCACATATCTCGTTCTCGTGGCACATCGGATGAGCAGACGTCGGGTTGGCATAAACCCTGATTGCCCAAGGGCGTCGGACATCGCTCAAGTTGGACCAGCACTTTCGAAGGAGAACTGGCCCGGGGTTAAAATAAAGATGACCCTCGGGCTCGCGAAACCCGGGGAAAAGGCTTAGGTGGCAAATGGTAAAACCAAAGTTGGGTCTTCTTTGGAGGAGTCTTATTCAAAGCAAACTGTCAAGGGGTCCCATAAATCACCCAACCGTAAGGAACGCGAAATCAAGGAACATAACACGGTATGACGGAAACTAGGGTGGCAAGAGTGGAACAAAACACTGGGCATAAGGCCGAGCCTTCCACCCTTTACCAAGTATATAGATGCATTAATTATAGCAGATATATATTGTGATATCCCCAACAAGTAAACATGTTCCAAGAGGAACAACATCTCCATGTTCAACAAGGAACAAACTTCACTTCACTGCAACTAGCAACGCTATAAGAGGGGCTGAGCAAAGCGGTAACATAGCCAATCAACGGTTTGCTAGGAAAAGATGGTTAGGGACTGACATGGCAATATGGGTGGCATGATATAGCAAGTGGTAGGCATTGTAGCATAGGCATAGCAAAAGAGCGAGCAACTAGCATAGCAAAGATAGAAGTGATTTCGAGGGTATGGTCATCTTGCCTGAAATGTTCTCAGAGTAGTCGAAAGCTTGATCCTCGTAAGCGTTCTCAACAGGTTCCTCGTTCACGTACTCGTCTCCCGGCTCTACCCAAAGCAACAACACAAACAAAGGAACCACAATAAATCACGGTGCAATGCACAATCAACATGATGCAAAACATGACATGATATGCGAGATGTGATATGCAATGCTTATGCGCGCTCCGGAAGGTAAATGATGAACCAGGCATCAACTTGGCAAACCAAGTATGCCACTGGAAAGATGAGATGATTTCGGTTGAAATCGATATAAAGATCACCGGAATCGGATGCACGGTTTGCAAATGACAAGCAAAACAAGAATGGCACAAATCTGCCATTAACAGCATGATGCTACTTAGCAAACAACAATTAATTAAGCTACTGCACCCAAACGTACCAACAAAGTATATGGCAGTGATCTACACAAGATGCTCGACAAAAGATGAGCACTGAGCTACGGCTAGTTCACATCATAACAGGTTCAAACAAACATGGCAAAAGTGCACAAAATATCAGGCTGGACATGGCAAAAACAGCATCAAGTTGCAATGTTCAGAGCAACAAAACTACATGCTACAGGAATTTAAAATAGCAAAACATGGCATGGCATGAATCTACTCAAAGCATAGAACAAAATTCCCTTACTGACCATAAGCCAAAAAGGATCATAAAATATAGTAACATCCATGTCAATATTGAAAGTTCCGTTAACAGATTCAGGAACATGACATGTCAAAAACTGATGACAAGTAGGCATGTTTACAAGCTCAATGCACTCACTACAGAGCCTTATATGATAAACTAAGAATACATACATCAAGAAGACATGGCATAGAAGACATACATGGCAAGAACAATAACATAGCATACATGGATCAACCACAACAACCTAGGCAAAATTGAATAACATGTAAACAATCTGCCAGGAAACATTTGATAGCAAAAGTAGAGCTCGATTGACTCAAGCTATGGCACTCCATAATTGCAAACAAAGGCATGGATGGATAGAGCAATACATGTTTAACAAAACATCCTTACTTAAGTATCTCAAAATATGCATGGATCTCTCGGTAGCATCAAGTTAACATGGCATCAAAATATCAGCTAAACAGGGCTGAAAACAGCAACATCAGGACACCTACTTTGCATGCTTGTGCTAGTCACCACATAAATCACAAAAATACATGGAATACACCCCTGGAAATATGGCATGGCATATTTCAAAACACATGTAGGACTCAAATTCATAGGATGCTCACATCAATCATGGCAAAAATAACAAAAGTGCAAGTTCTGTTAAGAAACAGAAACTAACATCACATAGCACTCTTCCAACAGCATTTCGGGCATCAAGATGTGCAAAAATGAAAATTATGCAATGAGATGAAATGATCTACACTTCGAGACGAACATTTTGATATATAATACGCGCAAAATGGAGCTACAGATGCAAAGATACACTACGTTGAAAATGCAACAAAATCACTGAGATGAAAAAACTTAGAGAAAAAAGAAGGAGGGGGAGAAGTCAACCCAACGCGCGACCCGAGATCCGATCGGGATCGGACGAGGGCGGCGGAGCGGGGCGGTTCGCTGGAGCGCCGGAGGAGGCGGCCGGGGCAGGGCGCGAGGAGGCGGCGGAGGGGCCGACCGGCGAGGCGGGTCGCCGTGAGGCGGCGGGGCCGACGTCGGCGGGGCCGCCGGCTGCGCAGCGAGGCGTCGGCCGTGTGTGGCCTTCAGGGCGGCGAGGAGGCGGCCGAGGCGGCGGGCGGCTTCGGCGCGGCGTCCGGGCCGAGGGCCAAGGCCGATGGGTGCAGGCGGCAGCGGCGGCGACGAATCGGGGACCGGCGTTACCCGTGGGACGCCTTGGTTGGCGGCGGCGGCGGGCGGACGTGTCCGGCCAACGGACACGTCCGTGGCGCGAGGGGAAAATTGCTAGGTTAGGGGAAATGATCCGGGTTTGGAGGGGGTTTGCTTAAATAGGCATAGAGGAGCTAGGAGAGTCCAAATGAGGTGTAGTTTTCGCACACGATCGTGATCGAGCGACGGAGAGCATGGAAGTGACTTAGATGGGTTATTGGGCTGTTTTGAAGGGTGTTGGGCTGCAACTTAAAAGAGGCCTTTGCGAGTCACGGTTAACCGTTGGAGTACCAAACGAGCTCCAAATGAACCGAAACTTGACCGGTGGTCTCTGGTGGTATACCAAGGCCACTAGACAAACCTCGGTCCATTCCGAGAAGGTTTAGTACCCTTTACGGAAAAAGCGTAAAAGGGCCACGGGGAGATAGGAGTGCCGGATTGCGAAGCGGACAACGGGAAAAATGCTCGGAATCATGAGACGAACACGTATGCAAATGCGATGCACATGATGACATGATAAAAATGCATGACATGGACAAAATGCAAAATGAAGAAAAACCCAACCACGGAGGGAATATCATATCACAATGCCGAAAATGGCAAGAGTTGGAGTTACAAATGGAAAGTTACTTCCGGGGTGTTACAGTCTTGCTCTGAGAACTCCAGTTATCATGACAATGAGAGGAGAAGGAGACTCTAGAAGGATCGATCTTCTCGAGGATCGAACAACTCAGGATTAACTCACGGAATGAGACATAGCAACATCTCTCGAGCTGAGACACGAAGCACACATCTAGAAGGATGGAGTGGAACAGATGCCGAGGGTTCACTAGGTAGACAACAATTCCACACTTTGGAAGGTGGTGATCGGTTGTCAACGTAGCGAGGAGTTGAGTTGCCATGAAACCATAGCATGACATCTGAGAGGAGGGTGAATCGTAGAATTATCCCTTAAGTGGCAAAAAGAATTACTTTTGATACATAGATCGTCGTAACTCTCTAAACCAGCCTGAGGAAATTCACAAACGATCGTTTGAAGGAGTTCGAAGGAATGGCATATCCCGATTCGAATGGATGATGTGGACTACCTTGTTGAAGACAACGTAATGGATGATTTCTACTTATCATCGAGGAAGGATAGGGCCCAGGTAAGTCCACCTTTGAAGATGGTCCTGGACAAGAATTACTAAGAAGGCAGCCCATAAGAAATTGGCTCAATGGGGTGCAAACTGGGAACAGAATGCAAATGTCGGAAATGTTCCAACCATCATATCTGCCTGAGATTCAGATCTGGTTGGTGTCAGAATAATCCAGACTCATCAAGTCTAGAAGGAAAAATGAAAGTTTGCAACACAAATCGATGAGATGACGTTGCGACACTCTCAGGGGATGAACTATGATAGCAAGCTCCAAAAGATGAGCTGGTTCTGCTACAAACCTGTGAACACACTGTCGAAGACAAGCATGATCACCTGGTAGTCTTACAATAAAACACTACCGAGTTCAGGTGGGGAACCATCATCAAGGATAACGAAGTCCTTGCATAAGGCATGCTCTTAAGAAGGAATTTCTTCTCCTTGAACAAATCAGTCAGTGGCTTGGTGTGCTAGGAAACACATATAGAATGGAGGCGGCCAACCTATCAAACCATAGGGCACTTCACACGTGCATGACTAACTTGGGACGATTCCAGAGGAAACGAAACAAACCTTTCTCAAATTCATGGCGGCAACTTACACCTAAAGCACATGAATTCGAGGAAGTCACTTCTTCCATCCATGCATAGGCTTCATGAGCGGAACACGAAGGCATTGCTTACAAGTTTCCAACACTAGGTTGATGTTCAACATGATTCATGGGGGGAGACAAAATGCTGCTGATGGGCTCAACCACAACTCATCGGAATTTCCATATCACTGGACTTCCACCATCATGTGAACACGGTGATAGTATTGGTCAGACCAAAAGATATAATGGTGTATGCTCGAGGGATCAACCACGAGTAAGACAACATTATGAGCATCGTTGGTACTGATTTGATTTGGCAATAGCCCACACTCAAATCAAAGGATTGATAAGACAATAGGTCCAGCAACTGATCACAGGGACCAATCGATGAAGATATCATCTTTCCTCAACACACACTACACAAGAATATCCCTTTGGAACGAACGAAGTTAGGCAAGCTTTTATCCTCCAACTCTCCAAGTTGTTGTCTAGCTTAACCAACTAGCTCAGGGATATCCAACACAGATTCTTGGAGAAAGGGTGGTTCACAAGAAACCAACTTGATCACGAGCTCAACATAACGGTCGAGAAACAACCGGTAACACTTCCAAGAAGATATTTGGAAAGTCACGAACCACGGTATGTTACTAAGCTCGAGAACAATCTTGCTTTTCGAGGCAAGGCGATATGATCAAATGGTGAGGACTTGACAAGATCCTAACTCATCAATCGAAGTGTGCACCAGAAATAAGGACTATGTAGCACGATCAATCTTAGGATGATGATTTAATAACCAACACGCTAAGAATGAGGATATTGTTCATTAGCTGCCAAGCAACGAGTTGCTCGGAGTATTGATTTCACACATCACAATTCACGCGTCGGCATTCCGGTTACAACAACTCGGGACTGAGGAATGAATAATGATGGCGAGAAGTATCACTACGACAAGAATTCATAAGAGAAGGTGCAATTCTCATGATGTTCCTGACATAAGATGGTAACACTCCAAGGTAGAGCAGAATCAAAGCTGGATTGGCATTTTGATCTGCGGAATACAACTGCTTTGACCCAATCCTGGATATGGATGAGGTACTGGAGTTTGTTTCTCCTAGTCATTCCGGAATAGAATGGCTTGACGGACCACAAGAGTAAAAGGGCATCGATGAACACAAATGCACACATACTCTTGGTTATCAACTGATAGAGGAGGGTCGGAATACAACTAAAGAGAGCAACTCAAAGGAACATATAACTTTCTGAGTTGTGGATGCACAGATTAGTATGTCGAATCAAGTTCAACAGGTTTCTTCCGGATAACCCATGCAGAAAGGTAGAACTGGCAGATTCACAATTATGAATGGAGAACTCCTCAAGAGTACTCTGATTGTGGTCCTTCAGTTCAGCGAGGAACTTCTGCCGTAAGCAGTTCATAGCATTTGGAAGAAGGAAGTACCACGGACCTCAAGGACTAATGCAAGGTTACTAATATCCTAAAGGAACTAGCAAATTCTAACAACATGAAGTAGGGTGGATCTCGGGTTCAAGAACCCAGGAGTAGAATGCCTACTAACTAATAACATCACGAGATGCTTTCAAGAATAATGGCCAGAATCATCACACTGGGGATACAAAAGCATTGCTAAATTGCTAGGTGACTTCCTAAACACCTAGGGTCATAATAATAGCTCCAACATCTACGCAGAGGCAACAAAGTACATCAACCTACCGATTAGTGTGCTTATTCTGACCAAAAGGACATCGGGAACGGAAGGAAAGGATTTGCAAATGCATCAGACTATTTAGAGACCTGGGATGACTCGGACAACATAACGGCTGTAAATGCTCAAAAAGATTTGAGACATCATGCAAAATGGTGGCATAGCCACTCAACATCACAATATCAAGGTTCCGAGATCAACAATTATCATACAGAGATAGTAGAAATTGAACTGGGCGTAAAACCAACAATCTTAAAGTCTATGGATTAGTAACACGTCATCCTCGATAGATAGATGAGAAGCCTAGTTCTTAAACCCGTAGAAGAGAAGAGGTTGACTCATATCGAGAGGGCCATGAGGTATAAGGAGTAAAAGAGCCTTACGTTCCTTCCACAATCAATTCCCTTATATAACTAAAGCATTTCTAGACACAACTTGACCAGTTTGTCTTGGTAATCCTCTGAGCAACGGGCTCGATACCAACGCTGTCGGGACCCGTTTCCAAGTCACATCGATCTAGCGGTAACACCTCATATCACTTTGCGGCCTCACGCACGGTATTCCCACGGTGTCGCCTTACCATGGCCCGGACCGTTTGCGTATTTTGGCTCACGTATATGATAGTGTCGCTAGCATCCATATGACAGAGAACCCGGCGACATGGCTAGTCGTGAACCAAAGCGGCGCTAACCCATGGGGACAGGCATACATGAATCACATCGAGCATGTCGGTCATCAGCGTATGACTTGGGCTGTAGCATTGGGCTAACAGGACTCGGTATTCCGGGCTGTAGCAGCTAGGCAGGACTCGAATATCACCGCGTGACATTTCCCGAAGGGACGTACATAGGAACGAGTGAAACACATGCCGGCAGATCAAGTGTCCAAAGCAGTAGTCTTTGGGCTAGCAGGACTCCGGTCAACCGGGCTGGCAGCGGACTACTATCGCTCAGAAGCACTAGACTACATTTCCTCATATGAGAGGCTGCCAAGGATAAACAACTAGATTGTCGGATCCCACACATACCAAGCATTTCAAACATACACACAATATGCTCAATATGTGTAAATACAACATGGCATCACAACATAACTCTCGACTCAAATATTTATTCATTAGGCTCAGGAGGCGAGATATTACAAACATGGGTCTCATGACCCAACACTCAGAGCATACAAGTCAAAGCACACGCGGAAGCTTAACATGTCTGAGTACAGACATCTACAAATGCAAAAGGCTGAGAAGCCTGACTATCTACCAGATCCTGCCAAGGGCACAAGATCGTAGCTGAGGTAAAAAGCTAAACGTCGAAGTCCAAGCGGAACTACTAGCGAGACTGACGTCTCTCTGCAAAACATAAAATAAGCAAACGTGAGTACAAACATACTCAACAAGACTTACATCAGATCTAACTACATATGCATCATTATCAACAAAGGGGGGTGGTGGAGTTTGACTGCAGCAAGCCAGCTTTGACTCGGTGGCTATCCTAAACTACGACTGCAAGTAACTCTTTTGAGGTGGCGCACACAAGTCCACATATTCACCATATCAATACACCACTATGGATCCGCTCCCGTCTCCCTACGAGAACGCCATCCATAGCACTCATGCTTATCTTGCTTATTTTAGAGTATCCACTTTCACTTGTCTATGAACTATGCAAGGGGTCCAAGTTTCCATATCCGAGGAATCCGGCTATTCGAATAGATAATGATAACCCTGCAGGGGTGTACTTCTTCACACACGCTCTTGGCACTTATCGCCCTGTACACGTCATGTACCTCCGCAACCTTCAAGCGGAAGCCGGGCGAGGGAGTCGGCCACGACCTGACTAACCACACAAGTCTCTCGTCCAGGTTTATCGCCTATTCGGGTTCCATCCGCAAGGAGATCCGGCCGGGGTGTCGCTCACGACCCCAAACGATGTGAGCAGGGTTCCCAAGCCCACCAACCGGGTGCCACTTGGTACACCGTGCCACTGTGCCTAGTCTGTTCCAAGCCCACCTGTACCGGGTGCCACTTGGTAGACTACTAACACTACCTACAAACACCAGAAACTAGTTGCAACTCCTGGACAGAGATCGAGTTGATTAATAAGCCGAGAGGGGCTGAGTTACCGGAACCCAATGTGTGGTAGTAACTGTTCATGGATCACAGACACAGAACTCAGTTCTTGAGGACGGCTGCAATGAGACAACCCACCATGTACTCCTACATGGCCTCTCACCGCTACCTTTACCAAATCGTGTTCACACACTTAGCTCACACACAGCAGGACATGTTCACCACTTTCCATTTCAGTCCCGATGAATCAGACCTGACACAACTCTAAGCAATAGCAAGCATGACAAACAAGCATGAATGAGTAGGCACATCAGGGCTCAAACAACTCCTACTCATGCTAGTGGGTTTCATCTAATTACTGTGGAATGACAGGTCATGCAGAGGATAAAGGGGTTCAGCTACCGCAGCAAGTAACACATGAATCGTTGTTGTCCTAATGCAGTAAAATAGAGCAGGAGTGAGAGAGTGGGATTATATCGAAATGAACAAGGGGGGTTTTCTTGCCTGGCACTTCTGAAGATAATATAGCTCTTCATCGGTGTCATCGATCTCATCGTCGAACCCACGTCTATCGAGAGGGGACAAACACCGGCAACTGAGAAAGAACACAATCAATGCGATGCACAATATGATGCATGATCATGACATGGCAATATGCTGTGATTTGAGCTAATGCATCTAGCTATGATTTAAACGAAGTTGGTTTGAATACATGATTCAAATTCCAACTCCATATATGATTATTTAAATGCCCTTTATTTGTTTTGTCCCAAACAGAGGACAAACATTGTTTGAACATGCATTAAAATGGTACAGATGGATTCCTTGAATTTTTCTGATGATTTTTCATATATAACTTGTTTAATTTGGAGCTACGGTTGATTTACTATGATTTTTAGAAGTTTAGGCAATTTTCTGGATTTTCCTGGTTATTCTAAAAATAAACTTAATCGAGAAAATGTATTACTGCGTCAGCATGACGTCATCAAGTCAACAGGTGCTCTCCACATCAAATCTGACCAATCGGACCCGCTGGTCAGTCTCGCAGTGATGGCTAGGGTCACAGACATGTGGGGTCAAGTCAACGCCCACATCAGCATAATCAAATTGACACGTGGGCCCACTATAATTAGATTAATCTTAATCTTACTTGGTTAGTCGGTTAGTTAGGCCGTGGGGCCCGGCTGTCAGTGGCTCTGGGGGGGTTAGCTGGCCGTAATTAACACTAATCACGCGGCCACGTCGGACACACCGGCGGTTAGCCGCCGGCGACCAAGCAGAGCGGCGGAGACGCTCGGGTTTGCATCTCCGGCGACCAAACGGGCGGATGAGGGCATCTACGTGGAGCTGGGACTCGCCCGCATCCATCTGTGCAAAGGGCAGGGGCTGAGATGGCCCGAGCTCGCCGGAGGCAAGCTCGCGGCGGTGGCCGGAGTTTGGGCCAGCACGGGCGCGGGGCTACGCTTGGCGAGCGAGCGAGCTGAGAGGCTGGGCGGGCTCCTGGGAGATCCACGAGCTCGAGGTCATGCTCGGACGCGAGTTCGGTGACCTGCAACGACGGCGGCGACAGGCGTGACGGCGGTGAGCTTCCGCCGCGGTGGCCAGGGGGGATAGAGGAGGGATTCGACGGTGGGGAGAAAGGGGTTGGGAGCAGGACTCACAGGGAGGGGGCGCAGTAGGTCAGTGGGCTCGGGGACGTCCTTGACGGCGCAAATCGACGGCGAGGGGCCCGGGTGCCTGAGGTTGAAGATGACCGCGATGGCGGCGTTGCTGGCCTCCCGGGGTCGCGTGCTTTGGCGTGCGGCTCTACGGCATCGAGGCGGAGCTCGTCGCATATCCGGAAGGGCGTGGGGAGGTCGGTGGTAGCGGCGAACGGCGACGGTGGCGGCGGCTCCGTTCGGTGGCTGCACGCAGGAGAGGCAGAGGAGGGGGAGAGAGTGCAGCGAGCGAGGGAGAGGCGAGAGGGGCTTCGAGGCATCTCCAGGCGCGGGATTGGGTTGACGGAGAGCGCGACACGGCGAAGCAGGAGGTGGCGCGGTCGGGTGCGTGCGCTAGCTGCCAGTGGGCACAAGGTTGAAGACAACCTTGCCCTGTGGGCTGGGCTAATAAAGATGCCGAGCCAGCTGGGCTGCCAGTGAGCAATGTGTAGTCTTCTCGCTCTTTTTAATTTTTCTTCTGTTTTGTTTAATTTACTTCCTTTTGCCACTGTTTCTAAATAAAACAAATTCAAAGACAGTGACAAAATTCCCCTGAACATTTTATTTAGCACAATGGAATTATACCAAAGCACATAAAATTGTTTCAGTTATTTGAACATATATTCAGTATATATTTGGATATAAGTTCAAGTTCAAAAATAGTATTGATTTAAATTCAAAGTCCCAAAATAATTCCTTAAAAATGTTCCTAAATTTTGGTTTGATATATAGCTCTTGCCAAAATTCTGAAACATTGCAAAAGGACATCTTGGAACATAGAATGAGATTTCTAGGGTTCTTTGCCCTGCTTTGAATTAAGTTTTTGAGGCTTTCAAAATTCCTCAATTCAAGTTTCAAAAATATAGACATGATGCACACATGAAGCTAGCCTAGAGCACTACCAGCAGCTAGGGATGTGACACTCGTCGTCCCCTTCCTAGGCCTCGCTGTCGTCCATCGCCTTGGTGCTCTCGGAGCGGCATGGTCAATGTGGTCAACGACCAACTTCCATCAGAAGAGTAATGTACGTGGAGAGGCTGACACCTGGGTCCAAGGCCACAGCCCAGTTTTTTTATGATTGCCAAGTAAGTCGCTTTGTCAAGCCTGTTGGGCTGCAAATCTTTCAAGACGAGGAGAGCTTCATTCGGCTGGCCGAGAAAATGGCCTATCAGTAATGAGAAATGGGCTGTACATTTTTAAAACACATCAAACGGCAATTAGTTTCAAATATCTTTTTTTCATTTCGAGATTTTAAATCAAATTAATTTTTATGCATGGAGAATTTGTTGGATTTTATATTGATATACATTTATTTTTAAAATCAGTTTGAATGTGAGTCGAAATTTCAGGATTAAAAACAGTTCGGACCGCACCGAAATATGCAAAATTTCGTATAAGTTTTTAACCGTGGGCACAATATGGGCTGTAATGCTAACAAAAAGAATATGGGCTCCAAACAAAACCTTAAGAATTAGCTAATGGGCTGTAAATTATTAGAAATAATGGCAGATGGGCTGTATGCGGTTTTCCATAGATTTGAGGCTTTCCTAAAAAAAAGGTTGAAGCACAAGAAGTGACTGTTGGATGGCCATCCAACGGTCGTGTCGTTTCTTCAATCTCTACTCTTCTGCTCCGGCCGCTCAAACAAGCGCCAAGGGACTGCTCGCTCCCTCCTTCCTGCTGCTGTGTCTTTGCCGCCACAGCCTCACCGCCCCACCAGACACCCATCGCTGGCCTAGCCATCCTCTACTCACCCACACTGCTGTTATTCTCCGGCGACGGCAGACGAACCAAGAACCCTCGTTCACCGTACTCCCCTTGGCGTGGGAAACAACTGCGAGTCTTCCCCGCCTCCGTGTCGTTCCCTTCCTAGGCCTCGACGTCGTCCACCGCCCTGATGCTCTCGGCGCGGCCTGGTCAACGTGGTCAACGACCGACATGCATCTGAAGTGGACTGTATGTGGAGAGGCCGACAGCTGGGTCCACGGCCGCACGCAAGGAAATGCCTCCTTATTACGCGCAAAATAATGATTCCTCCACCTGACATCGGGGACCCACCAAAAGGGCCTCAGCATTTCATGAAAAAAATGTTACCGCCGCTGACAGCTCGGACCCACCAGCTATAACTTTGCATGCCAGTATGTGCCTCCTTATTACGCACAAAAAAATTGAATACTCCCCCTGTTAGCTAGGACCCAGTATAGTGGCAGGCTGACTTATGGGCCTACTAAGTTGACGGGACGAGGGCTTTGTCAACTTAGTCAATATGCACGATTCTAGCTCCGGTGGACCGTGACGATGTCCATCCAACGGCCGTAGTGCTTCTTCAACCTCTGGTCTTCTTGCTCCACCGCCCAATGCAGCGCCGGTCGTGCTGCGCTGCTCCTGCCTCTCGTGGCGGCTGTGATGTCGTGGAGGCCTCACCGCCCCTACTACTCCCACCGCTGGCCCAGGGTATCCCTCTACTCACCCACACCCCCTGTTATTTTGCGGCGATAGCAGCCTCACGCCGCAGACCAGACCAGTGAACCTCGTACTCCTCTCCGTGGGCATCCACTACCGCGTCTTCCCCGGCTCCTCGTCGTCCCCTTCCTAGGCCTCGCCGTCGTCCACCGCCTTGGTGCTCTCGGTGCGGCGTGGTCAATGTGGTCAACGACCGACTTCCATCGGGAAGAGTACTGTACGTGGAGAGGCTGACAGCTGGGTCCAAGGCCACAGCCCAGTTTTTTTGTGATTTGCCAAGTAAGTTGCTTTGTCAGGCCTGTTGGGCTGCAAATCTTTCAAGACGAGGAGAGCTTCATTCGACTGGCCGAGAAAATGGCCTATCAGTAATGAGAAATGGGTTGTACATTTTTAAAACACATTAAACCGGCAATTAGTTTCAAATATCATTTTTTCATTTCGAGATTTTAAATTACATTAATTTTTATGCATGGAGAATTTGTTGGATTTTATATTGATATACATTTATTTTTGAAATCAGTTTGAATGTGAGTCGAAATTTCGGGATTAAAAACAGTTCGGACCGCACCGAAATATGCAAAATTTTGTATAATTTTTTAACCGTGGCTACAATATGGGCTGTAATGCTAACAAAAAGAATATGGGCTCCAAACAAAACCTTAAGAATTAGCAAATGGGATGTAAATTGTTAGAAATAATGGCAGATGGGCTGTATGTGGTTTTCCACAGATTTGAGGCTTTCCTAAAAAAGGTTGACGACAGCAAAGGATCGTTGGATGGCCATCCAACAGCCGTTGTGCTTCTTCAATCTCTGCTCTTCCTGCTCCAACCGCTCAAACAAGCACCGGCGGGACTGCTCGCTCCTCCCTCCTCCCCGATCGGCGGTCTTTGCCGCCAAGGCCTCACCGCCCCACCGTACTACCATCGCTGGCCTAGCCATCCTCTACTCACCCACACCTGTTGTTATTCTCCGCGACGGCAGACGAACCAAGAAATCCTCAACAGACTCCCCTCCGCGTGGGAAACAATCATGAGTCTTCCTGCCTCCGTGTCATTCCCTTCCTAGGCCTCGCCGTCATCTACCACCACAGTGCTCTCGGCGCTGCCTGGTCAACGTGGTTAACGACCGACATGCATCCGGTGGATCAGACGTGGAGAGGCCGATAGCTGGGTCCACACCGCACGCAAGGAATTGCCTCCTTATTACGCGCAAAATAATGATTCCTCCACGACATCGGGACCCACCGAAAGGGCCTCAGATTTCATGAAAAAAAGCGTTACCACTACCGACGGCTCGGACTCACCAGCTATATCTTCGCACGCAAGGAAGTGCCTCCTTATTACACAAAAAAAATGAATACTCCCCCTGTTAGCTGGGACCCAGTATAGTGGCAGGCTGACTTGTGGGCCTACTAAGTTGACGGGGACGGAGGGTTTTGTCAACTTAGTCAATATGCACGATTCTAGCACCAGTGACCGTATGATGTCCATCCAACGGCCGTAGTGCTTCTTCAACCTCTGGTCTTCTTGCTCCACCGCCCAAACCAGCGCTGGTCGTGCCTCGTGCTCCTGCCTCCGTGGCCGGCTGCGATGGCGCGGTGGAGGCCTCACCGCCTCTACTACTCCCACCGCTAGCCGTGCCATCCTCTACTCACCCACACCCCTGTTATTCTCGCGGCGACGCAGCCTCACACCGCAGCCGAACCGGTGAACCTCGTACTCCTCTGCGTGGGCATCCACTGCCGCGTCTTCCCGGCTCGCCGTCCCTTCCTAGGCATCGCCGTCGTCCACCGCCCTGGTGCTCTCGGCGCGCGTGGTCAACGTGGTCAAGGAACGGCTTCCATCGGACGTGGATCAGACGTGGAGAGGCCGACACTGGTCCATGGCCGCAACAAGGAAGTGCCTCCTTATTACGCGCAAAATAATTATCCTCCACCTGACAGCGGGGGCCCACCAGACGGGCCACCATATTTCGCGAAAAAATGTTTCCCCCTGACTGCTGGGACCCACCAGCTACACCTTCGCATGCAAGGAAGTGCGTCCGGGCAAAAAAAAACGATTCGCCCCCTGACTGCTGGGACCCACAAGCTACATCTTCGCACGCAAGGAAGTGCCTGACAGTCGGGACCCACCTGGTCGAAGCGTAGCGTTGTCATTCTGGTCGCGAACATGTATGTACATACTGGTCGATGTAGAGGCGCGCACGTGTCGTAGTAGAGGCGCGCACGTAGCATGTACACGTACGTACAGCGGCAAGGGTGCAAGAAAGAAAATACTGCCACGTACGTATATACGGGCAGGGTCTCGAACGCCTACTCACGCATACGTACATGGCTGGGTCGGAACGGAGAAACAACATCGTCGTCATGTTCATGGGGAGCCAACCGGCTAGGTCGGAACGGAATGCGTGGTCGTGTTCATCGGGAGGGCTTGTACGAAACAGGCGATGGAAACGAGGCCTGGCGTACCGCACAACGGAGGAAATGACCTTGTGTTCGACCGGCCACGTTTGAAATGGGGTCCTGTTGATCTTGAGGGGCCTGGTGTACCGCAAAATGGAGGAAACGGACCTCCTACGGTCGAAACGGGGGTCATGTTGATCGGGAGGGGTGTGGCGTACCGCAAAACGGAGGAAACAGACCTCCTACGGTTGAAACGGGGGTCCTGTTGATCGGGAGGGGTGTGGATTACCGCAAAATGGACGAAACGGACATCCTACGGTCGAAACGGGGGTCCTGTTCATCGGGAGGGGTGTGGCGTACCGCAAAACGAGACTCCACGGGATACTTTTCATCTCCACCATCGACCTCCTCCAGCCTCCACGGGCTCCTGTTCATCTAGCCTCCACCGCGCGCCACTCCACCGCCATCGCTCAACCACCCCTCCACGGGCACCCCTCCACCGCTCTCTGCTCATCCAGCCCTCCACACCACGGGTCCTGTTCAACCACCTCTCACGGCCACCCCTCCACCGCTCATCTGCTTCATCCAGCCCTCCACACCACGGGTTCCTGCGATCCGCAGGCAACGCCACCGCCACTTGCTCATCCAACCCCCCCACCCCCGCAACGCCACTGCTCATCCCAGAGGCAGCATCGATCGGCTTCATTAGCAGCAGATAGCGGCGAATCGCCCATCGGGTTCGCAATAGCCATCGATCGATCGCTCGGGTTCATGAACGCGTAGCTCGCAGGTCTGTCGCCGGGTTGATTAGAGCCCAAAGCCTCGCTTCGGCTTCGATTAGAGCCAACGCCGCACACACGCAGCAGACGCGTCGAGAAAACGCGACGCGCTCTCCCACCGTAACCGGCAACTCCCCGAAATTTTCCTCCCCCTCGCTTCTACCACGGTTTTTTCAGTCATGGACGGCCCAAAAAATGTCATGCAGCTGCGTCTCCGGCCCGCCTAGGACGAAAAGCCCATTTTCTGTCATGATTTTTTCTCATAGAAGTAGGAGCCCACCACATCTATGATGATACCGGGTTTTGTCACAATTATAATCATAGAAGTGTCATATGTATGACATAATTTTTTTTCGTTCGGCCCAAAATGTCACGGATGTGTCTTTTTTTGTAGTGATGTATGGCGACCGGATTCTCGATAAAATAATCCCATGTTGAACAAGGCAATGAGCTTGTAATCCATTTAGTCTCCCGATGGTGTGGGCACTTCGCAGATTACAACCTTCAGCAAACAGAGGTCGCGCCAAAAGCTCGACGTGTCTCGTGCATAGTAGGCAGGAGTGTCCGGCAGGCTGCGAGGCTCGATGGCGGCAGTATCCAACGATGGAAGGGTGATCTCTCGCTGGGTGTAGATATCCACGAGACGCCACGGACTACCGGATTGGTGGTTGAGGACAATCCAGTTGGCCTTTATGTCCGCCCAGTAGTGGTCGCGCATGAAGGACAGGTGGACGGGTAGTGGTAGCATGTCGAGGGGTGTCGGTGTCAAAACTGGCGGATCTCGGGTAGGGGGACCCGGACTGTGCGTCTAAGGTCGATGGTAACATGAGACAGGGGACACAATGTTTACCCAGGTTCGGGCCCTCTCTATGGAGGTAATACCCTACTTCCTGCTTGATTGATCTTGATGAATATGAGTATTACAAGGGTTGATTTACCACGAGACCGTAATGGCTACAACCCTAGAAGTCTAGCCTGTATGATTATGATTGCCTCTACGGACTAACCCCTCCGGTTTATATAGACATCGGAGGGGACTAGAGTTGTACAAAGTTGGTTACAGAGAAAGGAATCTTCATATCCGAACGCCAAGCTTGCCATCCACGCCAAGGAGAGTCCCATCCGGACACGGATGAGAGTCTCCGGTCTTGTATCTTCATAGCCCATCAGTCTGGCCCATATCTAACAGGCCGGACGCGCGAGGACCCCTTAATCCAGGACTCCCTCAGTAGACCCTGAACCAGGCTTCAATGACGAGGTGTCCGGCGCGCAGATTGTCTTCGGCATTGCAAGGCGGGTTCCTTCTCCGAATACTCCAAAACAGCCTTCGAACACAAAGAACGTGTCCGGCTCTGCAAAACAAGTACCATACACAACCGCAGAGAGTATAGTATTTCACGAGTCCAATCCACTGACAACTTTTGTAGCATGACGCCGCATCACCACCCAGTCAGTATTTCGAACCATTTTTCAGCCTGCCGCTCCATGTTTTGAGATACGGTTTCATTGGCACGTCCTGTCAAAGCAGAGATCGTGTCCCCTTATTACGGGATTCTCATCAATACGGGCCTGGGCAACCCAACCGTCCCATTGGCATGATTCCCTACGAGGAGTTATTTGCTATTCATCGCCTTTATAAAGGGGCACAGACCCGTCTTTCTCCTCTACGCCTGCCTCTTCCTCAACCTTTCCAACCTCAAGTTCCAGCAGCCAGGTTTGAACTTAATTGTTTCGAGCCTCCCAGTCATGTCCGGACCCAGCCCTCAAGGCCGGTGGGTGGCCTCCTCTGTCACAGAGGAGGATATCACAAAGCTCCGGGCGGCAAGATACCTGACCGTGGAGATCCTCCACAGGCTCCCGGCTAAAGGGCGGGTTACTCCTAATCCCAGATCCGGCGAGAGGGTCGTATTCATCTCCCACTTCCTCCGAGGGCTAGGGTTCGCTCTCCATCCCTTTGTTCGCGGAATCATGTTCTATTACGGGCTAGATTTTCACGATCTAGCTCCGGACTCCTTTCGTCACATCTCGGTGTTCATCGTCATGTGCGACGCCTTTCTCCATATTCCCCCACACTTATGCTTATGGCTCAAGACCTTTAACGTGAAGCCGAAGGTAATCGAGGGGAGGCAAGCTGAGTGTGGTGGTGCCACAGTGAGCAAGTTTACCAATACTCTTTGGCCAAAAGGCTCTTTCACGGAATCCTCCAGCTTATGGCAGCGGGAGTGGTTTTACATCACTGAACCCCGTGGTACCAAGTGCGCAGCTACACATGCGTTCCGATCTGGCCCTCCAGTACTGCTCGCATCATGGATTAATAAGGGGTTGGACCGGGGATCAATTGACGAAGTGCAGACTCTACAAAGCCGCATTGTAGTCTCCTTGAGAAGGACACCGGTCTCATCAACGTAATCCAGGTAATGCTAGTCCGCTGGGTCCTTCCGTGCCAGCGACGGCCCCTCCGCATGTGGGAGTTCAATCCGGAAGGACCACGAACCCTTCAGCACTTCTTCAGCACGACGCACAGAGGAATGTGGAAGTTATTTTTTGGGAAACGAAAACAGTGGCTGGATACCACCGAGGAAATTGGCCTCGACTGCAACCATCGGGATACCTCGGTAAGCACTCGACTCCCGAACACAGTTTAATTAAATATATCGTAATAAGATACTGAGAAAACCATCTTCAACCAGGGCTGGATAAAGAAGGCGGAACGAATTAGGTGTTCGGCCCCTCTTCCCGAAGACTCAGCTGATCCTGTGTTAACTAGGATGCTGGCTCCGGCACCATATCAAGTGCCGGTGAAGGAGGACAAGGAGGAGAGCAAGAAGGCTAAAGGTGGCCTCCATTCTGAAGGTACACCAGACACTATGTCTGGGCAGATTGGGACTCCCTCTTCCGAAGACAAAAGAGAAGGAGAAACTGACCTCCCTTCTCCCCATGGTAAGAAAAGGTCCGCCTCCGAAGGTTTCGAGGTAAAGGCTCCTAAGCGAGGGAAGATGTCCCTGTCAGGCGGTTCGGGTTCGGAAGACGACGTTGCCGCACAGTTCCTCCGTAAGGACAAGCCTTTAGCCGAATCGTAAGTGAACAAGGGTGTCTTTAAACATATCCCATTCTTTTCCAGTTACAAGGGTAACATCCAGAATATACGTCTGTAGTCCGGCATGCAGTCTTCCCCAACAGTCCTCTTCCTCAGGGGATCTTCTTCCGGATATGATGGAGAGATAGACGCCTCCTCTGACCTCCTCGCCCATTAAGGCGGACGATTTTGAGGTGTCGTCCCGGAGGATCTCTCCCGATCAACAAGTGGTGTGGAGGACATTGAAGATAACGCCCGAAGGTGAAACTTCGGCCACCCAGGGTCCAGGGAGCGCGACCCCTACGTACCTTAATGGGTACGGCAGTTGAGAGGATTTTGTCCGCAAGAAGCGGATTAAATGAAGCCTTCACGAGCCTGCTACGAGGTTTCGAGGTATGCAATGAAATATCTTCAACTGCATTCTATGTGCAAAATGCACCTGTGTATAGATAGTAGCCCTTGAGACTCTGGTTGGCATCCAAAGGGAGGCGATCAGAGGATCAAAAAATATATGCGTAGGAAATAACCTAATTAATTTGAACACAGGCTGTAACATTCATGGCCACTGCCCAAGCTACCGAAGTTGCAGATTTGAAGCAGAAACTTGATGTGGTGCATGACGACATCACGCTTATTAACAGTCGGCTCGACGAGGCACAACGTATGTTTTGGGGCGGTCAGTATATGCATGTATAATAATATGAGCATGAAGTTGAGAATTATATACTGACATATGCATAACTGCACATAGTGCTGCCGCGGTTGAGACCCATCGGGCTGAGCTTGCACGGGCCAAGGAGCAAGCCATGATGAGTAACGCGGCTGCCAAGAGGGCAGCTGACGCGTTAAAGGCCGAACAGCCTGCTCGGCCCAGTGCGAAGAGAGAATATCTTCCATAGAGCGAGAGCTAAAGGATGCCACTGGCAAATGCCAAACACTCGAGGAGGAGAACAAAGCCATAGTAGCCAAACTCGACAAAGGCCTTACAAGAGGCGAGAGAAGCACGGGCCGAAGTGTGCTATAAAGCTCTTCGGACTTGTCGGCAACTCATATGTTCCCATATCAAGCCCCTGTCAATTTATGCCGAGGTGAGTACGTGAAACAACCGAAGAAGCAAAATTCAGTTCTTAGAAAAAGCGATTACTGGATACAGATTATGTTCACTGGGATCTGACTGATACGTCAAACACAATCTTACAGATTATAACGCCCCTACCCGGGCTATTTGACATGCCGGGGGTCGAAGGCTGAGGGAAAAGGCACTTTACAGGCTCGAAATAAAGAGTGCGGTCTATAAAAAATTATTTGGACCTCCTGTCGCACGTCTCTGCCGCCTTGCCTCGGCGAAAGGACTCCTTAACAGGAACAACCTTTGGATAAGTATACAAAGTCGGACTCCAGAAGAGTCCGTAAGATGACCAGCCTTTGAGTCACCTGTGGTAAAAGATGAAAAATAGTTAGAAAAAAGATGAAAAGGCTATGTGAGTGCGGACCGCATTGTAGGTCCATCCGGATTGTGCCTCCACCGATGACCAGGGTATTTTTAAGTGCATAATTATGTACACGCGGTACAAACTTCGCGGCTATATGAGGCTAACGACGGAGGCCGAACGTCTAATCCAGCTCTGGGTTTGATCTGTTCGGTTTAACAGAGATCGGCGGCTTGATGGCTGATGAGATACGTGGCTTGATGAGGCTGATCTGTACTTCGGCTGCAGTAGCCGTAGTATGTTCCTCTATACGGAAGGAGCGTTCCATATTTCCGTTTACCGTGATGACGCCACGTGGACCGAGAATTTTAAGCTTTAGATAGGCATAGTGTGGTACCGCATTAAAGCGAGCTAGAGCGGTACGCCCGAGCAGTGCATGGTAGCTACTGCGGAACGGGACAATATCAAAGGTCAAGCCTTCACTTCGAAAGTTGTTCGGTGAGCCGAAAATGACTTCCAATGTGATAGAGCCTGTGAAGTGAGCTTCTATGCCGGGTACTGCTCCCTTGAAGGTAGTTGTGGTGGGCTTGATTCTTGAAGGATCAATGCCCATTTTGCAGACAGTGTCTTGGTAGAGTAGATTAAGGCTACTGCCGCCGTCTATAAGGACTTTCATGAGACGGACCCCATCAATAATTGGGTCGAGGAACTGAGCTACCGAACCTTCGTGACGGATACTGGCTGGGTTGTCCTTGCGATCAAAGGTGATCGGGCAGGCCACCCATTGGCTAAATTTTGGGGGCGACCGGCTCTATGGAGTAGGCGTCCCGTAGTGCGTGCCTGCGCTCCCTTGTAGGGATGTGTGTCACGTATACCATGTTTACTGTTTTTACTTCGGGGGGAAATTTCTTTTGACCCCCGGTGTTTGGTTGGCGAGTCTCTTCGGCATTGGTGTCACTGGGCGGCCCCTTCCCCTTGTGTTCGGCATTAAGCTTGCCAGCTTGTTTAAAGACCCAACAGCTTCTGTTGGTACGATTTGTTGGTTTCTCGGGGGTGCCATGAATCTGGCAGGGCCGATCTAGTATCTTGTCTAAATTGGATGGTCCATCTCTGTTTGCCTAGAATGGATTTTTCCGTTGACCGGGTTTGGGGCCGCTGAATCCGGCATTGACCGCTGAGGGAGTCCCGGACTAGGGGGTGTCCAGATAGCCGGACTACCGTCACAGCCGGACTCCACGACTATGATGATACAAGATTGAAGACTTCGTCCCGTGTCCGGATGGGAGTTTCCTTGGCGTGGAAGGCAAGCTTGGCGATACGGATATGTAGATCTCCCACCATTGTAACCGACATTGTGTAGCCCTAACCTATCCGGTGTCTATATAAACTGAGGGTTTTAGTCCGTGAGGGCTAACAACAATCATACCATAGGCTAGCTTCTAGGGTTTAGCCTCCTTGATCTCGTGGTAGATCTACTCTTGTACTACCCATATCATCAATATTAATCAAGCAGGAGTAGGGTATTACTCCATCGAGAGGGCCCAACCTGGGTAAAACATCGTGTCCCTTATCTCCTATTACCATCCGCCTAGACGCAGTTCGGGACCCCCTACCGAGATCCGCCGGTTTTGACAATCGACATTGGTGCTTTCATTGAGAGTTCCTTCTGCGCTGCCGCCATCGGTAGGATGCCTCATCTCGCCTTTAAAGACAATACCATCGCCAAAGAAGCCTTGGCCATCGGGTCGACTCTTCGCTAGGCGGTTTCTCATGACCGCTAGTTCGCCGTCGCTACCGACGATGACCTCTCGAGTCATCGAAACCAATTCCATGTTAGTTCGAACTTGCCGAATAGTTAGATCCAATCGAGATCTCCTCCAGAACGAGCTCTTGGATCGCATCACCGCCTCGGAGTCGCCACAGACACGACCGGATCGGGCCTAAAACTGATCCGAGAGAGATCAACTCTCCCCAGTGCTACCCATCATGTTGCTGCGATAGAGGAGGAATGCGCGACTCTTCTCCTATCTTAAGGACTAGCTACGTTCGATTCCCGATCCTCCATGCCGGATTCCTCGGAGGGATTGATGTCGATCAAGCCCTGAACTTAAAGTCAGCGGCGGGTCGGACTCATTGATAGCACTCAAAATCCAAACTTCCGAAGTTCGAAACTTCCCGCCCTTGAGTCCTAAATTGACGGGTTCCGGATTTAGTGCCACCCAACCACCCAAACATTAGCGATCTCTCGAATTCGCAAGAGCCCGCCAAACAAGACATCATTATCGGGCCGATTCTCCGGTTATGAACAGATAAAGGACTGCCGAGAGCAGGACGCAATACCAATCTTCTGCAATAATTGCATGGACAAGGAATCCTAAACGCCATAAGTCATCGCGAAATTACACGCTTTGTTGACTTGGTGACCATCATACAAAAATACCGTATGATGGAGAGCGCTCGAAAACCGAAGTAAATTTTGGGATAATCCGCCCCAATACATCCCTAGTCCGGAAAAAAAGGGTGCATCACTATCAAGCACCTGGTTGAATACCAAAACCAAAACCCCTAAAGGGTATGGAACCGCATCGAGGGTTGGCTAAACGGACCTCGCAAAATTCATAGCACGAGGGCGCCACTCCAACTCATAGCCTTCGAGCATGTTGGATACTACGGCAGTGGCCAAAAGTGGCGAAGAGCTTCTAGCTTTAGAATCCCAGCCCAGAACACCAAGAGACGGTGTTAATAAGATTCGAGACTTTCGTGATCAAATAACATGCGAAAACGACAACTCCGCAACCTTGCCAAGTCTACCAAGTAGCAATAATAAATCCATGGAGGACACGGCTATTACCTTCAATGCCGTGATTTAACCTAAATTCCGAACTGCCCGGCACCACCGCATTGGTCCTCAAATGATAGTAGACGACTTTCGCTTTACTAAGCTACTCATGGATGGCGGCAGCGACTAAACCTCAGCTATGAGGAAACCCTCCAAAAATGGAAATATACTCGAACCGCATTGAGCGAAGCAACACAACCTTTAGAGGAATAATCCCAGCCGGAGGCATGCTGCATAGGAAAAATCACGCTGGACGTAGTGTTCGCTCACGGACAATTACAGGTCCGAGGAGGTCACATTTCAAGTGGCCCTGCTCAACAGCGGATACCATGCTTTATTAGGACGAGAGGCATTCACAATTTTTCAAGCTATACCCCATTATGGGTACATGAAGCTTAAAATGCCCGGTCCCAATGGAATCATCACTCGCTAGTGATCCTAACATAGCACTCTACCGAAAATAAGACAGCCGCACTAGCCGAGGCACTATCCGAAGCCCTAGCGCCGAGGAACTCACCGCGATGCGCCCACGGTGAACAGGGACGATGTGATACTTATTAAAAGATCCAAGTCCACCTCTTTAAACCAGCGGATGAAATAGTCAAATTGCAAGTCCACCCAACGGACTCGCAAAGACGGCCTCCATCGGGCACAATTAAACCCCGATGTAGACGCCAGACTACGAGAATTTCTACAAGAAAACTGGGACATCTTTGCCTGGCACCCTTCAGACATGCCAGGAATCCCACGTCAGCTGGCCGAGCACAGCCTAAATATCCTAAAAGTATTTAAGCCAGTCAAATAGGCTCTTCGGCGCTTTTCCGAACCCAAGAGACAGGCTATGGGAGAGGAGCTAGCCAAACTTTTGGAGGCTGGATTCATCAGAGATATAAAACATCCGGACTGGCTAGCGAACCTGGTGATGGTACCAAATAAGGATAAATCCTGGCGCCTATGTGTTGATTTCAAAGACCTTAATAAGGCTTGCCCAAAGGATCCCTTCCCCCTCCCTCGAATTGATCAAATCATTGACGCCACAGCAGGACACGACTCATTGTGCTTCCTCGACGCTGCATCTCGCTACCACCAAATCAAGATGGCGGAGCTGCACTAAGCTGCAACAGCATTCATCACTCCATACGGCCCGCTCGCTTCAACACAATGCCCTTTGGGCTTAAAACGCCGCGCAATATATCAGCGATGATTCGTATATGTCCGCAAACCAGATCAGCAAAACGGTGGAAGATATGTAGATGACGTGGTCGCCAAAACCAAGCACGCTGAAACTCTAGTAGACGACTTGAGGCTCACATTAGACAATCTTCAAAATATGACATCAAGCTCAATCCGAAAATGCGCTCTTCGCTGCCCACCGAAAGCTCCCGGCTTCATCGTGTCCGTAGAGGAATTGAAGCAAACCCAGCCAAGATTCGAGCTCACAATTGATATTCCAAAAGACCTCAAACAAATACAAAATTGACGGATGCGAGCGGCTTCGCCGCTTTATCTCCCGCTTAGGAGAAAAGGCATTACCTCTTTACCGCCTCCTCCGCCAAGACCAACACTTCGAGTGGATTTAATGCCGCCATGGCCGGACTCAAGAAATAAAGGCCATTTTGGCAACAACCGTCTCTGGCCATACCAACGTATGTAACCAATGCTATTATACATCACCGCAACACATCAAGTTGTCAGCGGTGCTCGTTGTCGAACGAGAAACGGACGGACACCGTTCCCTATTCAAAACCAGTTTATTATGTGTCCACCGTCCTAACTCCATGCAAGTCCCGTACCCACACTATCAAAAGATAGCATACGCGTGTTCATGGCATCCCTAAGCTGCGACACTACTTTCAAGAGTGTTCGATAACGGTAGCCTCCGGCACCTCTTAATGACATTATAAATAACCGTGACGCGACGGGCCGGATTGCTAAATGGGCCATAGAACTCCTCCCATTCGATATAACTTATAAGCCGCCACGAGCTATTAAGTCGCAGGTTTTGGCCGACATCGTGGACGAATGGACCGTCAACTCCCTAAAGAGTACGGCGATACCCAATTGATCATGCACTTTGACGGCTCCAAAATGTTGGCTGGCCTGGGCTGGCGTCGCCCTAACGCCCCCAACCGGGACACAGTCCAATACGCCCTTCAGATAATGTATACGGACTCCAACAACGCAGTCAATACGAGGCCCTTCGCACGCCTCCGGATGGCGCTCCATGGGCATTCAACGCCTAGAGGTGCGCGATTCAAACCTCTCAATATCTCAAATAAACGGAGACTTTGGCGCCAAAGATCCGAAAATGGCAGCATACCGCAATGCGGTCCTAAAATGTCAAGACGGTTCAAGGGCTCAATTTCATCATATAGCCCGATAACAACCAGGTGGCGGATATATTACGCCGCATCGGTGCAAAACGCGATGCCATGCCACCCAATATCTTTTGGAATGGCTGTTCAAGCCATCCGCATTATGTGAAGGGAGTCCGCACAATAATCCGGACCCAACCGCACCACCGACGCCAACACTCGACACAACCGAGGCTCCGCCCAGATAACTCCTCTCGCCACGAAATAATGGCGGTTATCGCCTGGGACGGAACCATTCCTAGCCTTCCTAACTAGGCAGGAACTCCCCGAAGACCAAAATGAGGCTCGCTGCATAGTACGGCGCTCTAAAGCCTATAAAGTACATGAGGGAGAGCTTTATAAGAAAAGCACTACCGTAGTCCTTCAAAGATGTATCTACGAAGAGGAAGGGCGAAACCTCCTGGCTGAAATTCATGCCGGACTGGGTGGGCACCACGCCGCAGCCCGGGCCCTTGTAGGCATGGCCTTCCGTACATGATTTTATTGGCCGACGGCCCGGGCAGATGCGCAGGACTTAGTCCAACGATGCGTTGGTTGCCAGCTTTTTGCTAACCAAAGCCACATGCCACCCACCGCCCTTAAAACTATACCCATCACCGGACGTCATGTCCGGGGCTTGACTTGGTTGGACCCTCAAGGAGGAACCCACAAGCAAAAATACCTATTGGTCATGGTGGACAAATTCACCAAATGGATAGATGCCAAACCAGTTAAACGGGCGAATCTGACCAGTGATAGACTCCATATCGGGGTAGTGCACCGCTACGGTGTCCCCACAAGATCATCATCGATAATGGCACCAACTTCACGGCCGATGAGGTCAAATCATGGTGCAAAACATGGGCATCAAGCTCGACACGCCTCGCCTATCACCCTCAAACCAACGGTCAAGTCGAACGGCAAACGGTCTAATCATGAGCGGCATTAAACCCCGACTAGTGCGGTCCTCAAGGAATCTAACACGACCGGGTCGAGGAGCTCGACCAGACTGGGGCAGCGGACCACGCCAATCGTATCACCGATTCACACCATTCTTCATGAGGTACGGCGCAGAGGCAGTCTTGCCTCGCGACATAATACATGACTCACCCCGCACGGATGTATGAAGAAAGAGAAGCCGAGCTCGATCGGCAGGACAGTTTGACGCATTGGAGGAGGAGCGACGTGGCAAAAGCTCGCTCCGCATTCTATCAACAAAGCAGCTCAAGATATCAAAGCAGGGAAGTATGGGCCAAAGCTTATAACGCTGGCTTAACTAGTTCTACGCCTACCGGACAAGAAAAGGACAAACTCAAGCCCAAATGGGAAGGTCCTTCATCATCGACCAGGTCCCGACCGGCGGAGCATACCGCTCGCGAAATGCATCGGATAACCGACTCGAGCCGAACCCATGGAACGCAACCCGCCTCACGAAGATTCTACGCCTAAGGGCCGGACTCCAAGTTCGCCTCCTTCCTCCGTCCGCATTCTTTATTTTTGCTTTTGCTGTCTTCTATTTCTCTCCTTCCCCTTCTTCTTCTTATAGCCTCTAGAGGCTCGCTTGCGCTTTTTTCAAGACACACTTGACACGCTGTTCGCCATTATTATATTCGGGGCTTCTTTAATGTAAGCTTATTTATACGGGCTTATGGCCAACACATGCTAAACTTCCGCATGTACCTTTTATTCACCATTATATGCATCGATATGACTTAAGTTTTGGCCAAGCTGGGTTGCTCGCTCATGTGCTTACCCCACGCATCCATTGTTCGGCTAGGAGGTAAAGGGAGCACCTCTCGATTGTTATCGCTGGTCAGCCGGATGTGTACCTCAGACTGGGTGAAGCCGAAAGCTAGCGCTCTTCAGGGAATATTCGTCGGTGAACTGAAAGATGATTTTAACTATTTACACATCTGCCCCGTGATGATTTTTAGCTTTTATAGCAGCTTTGACAAGCACTTTAGGGCATGTATCCCAAATAAAGGAACCCTTAACGGAACTATTCTCCCCGAAGATGTTTCTTACTACCCATGTAATATAACATAACTAGTTGGGCACTTGTCCGACATAAAGAACAATGACCCCTACGCCTGGTCTCCATGCATACCACGGTTCTTATATAACCACAAAGGTATTCGACACACTCCGACTATTGGGTCCGGAGGTCGGCTTAAAAGGTCCGCTATGACAAACGATCTACAATCCAGCTAGAAGACATTCTTTCATGTCATATTTTTACATAGTAACTCGACTCATTGTATTCCTCCTCAATGCCATCTAATGGGCTATCTAATTTATAATCTTGTTGGAATACTTATGCCAATTCTTCTTGGCCGCACACTGCTTACACGGATCTCCATCCCATCCGCCCCACAGTCCGACTCGCCATGTGGTTTGGGTCAGCCTTCGTACCGCTGCCTTCACCATGGCCCAGCCTCCTCGGCGCCTTTGACGGCAGGCCGATATCTTCCATAGCCGGAAGCGCCATTGCTCCTTGAAGCCGCCCCGCCAGCTCCTCGATGCCTTCGGCAGGGAGATGGATGGCCACAAGGCTTGGCCGATGCCTTTCATCACCGTCGGACTCGCTCGCAGTACCGACGCACCGGGAAGAAGATCACCAAGAACTGGGCATCTCCTCCTCAGACGACCGTGAGCAAACCTACAAACATGTTTATGTTAGTGGCCTTCCTCGCCGAACTCTTTTCAAAGTTCGCCAAGCACTTATCGAAAATGCCGCGACGAAGCCGCCGATTCTCCTTTACGGAGTCCGCTAACCGGGCACGAACGCCCTTAGTTCCTCACCCAGCTTGGTGTTGGCGCTTGGAGGTTATTCTTCTCCCGCTGCACCTCGTAAGCACACTCGCCGCCTTTAATCGGCGAAGAGTTGTTGCTTGTCCGGATCTAGTCCGCGCCATCCGCAATGTTTTTGTCGATTTACACACCGCCGCACTTCATAAATTATTTATCTTCCGGCGATATTACCAGAGGGGTCTCTCGCTGTTCTCAGAGCGGCTAGTGCGGCCTCAAGTTGGGCCTCGACTCTTCCAGCCCCCGGGACAATCGGGTATTCTTTTCAGAAGATCCTCAAGATAACAAATGATCCTTAAATCAGTTATTCTAACTATTTTAAGTCTCGGGGCTACCGCATATATAATGTCAAATTTCCTTACCCGTATGTCCTTCACATACTGCTCGTGGGTCCGGCTAGACCATCTTGAGCGGCACGGAGGTGCGATCTCCTAATCAAAGGCATTCAAGGCCTCTTGAAGAACTGTCCGCGGCGCTTATGATTCAAGGCGCCTCCACCTTGGAGTTGGTGGCGACAACCCGTCGGCATCCTCTGTCGGAGGAGCATCCGACGACGCCTCGTGCTCGCTTTCAGCCTCCGGACCCGCTTTGAAGCTTGTCCGTGAAGGTTCGATCGGCAGCCTCCCGGACTCGGGCCCGACGAGCGCTTTTTCCCGAAAAGAGCATCAGCGTTAGTACGCCTTCCAGAATCAATCCGGGAGTATGGTGACGCCATACCGCTGCGGGCGGAGTTTTGATCCGACCGCACTCCTTTTAACTCGCGGGGCAGCTGCCCCTTGTTGGCCAGTCACGCAGCTCGGCTTCCGCCCAAGGTACCCTCGCGAAACACCATTGGTATACGGTGATCAAAATAAGCACGGATGGGTCATTATCGTGGTTTTGGGATCTTGGTCTCGCCACGTAATGGAAGTATTCCGGTAATCGGTCAGAATGGATACCAAAGCATTGTCGATGCTAAGTTGGTAGAACACCCTGCCGATCAACTCCACCGTTATATCCGGATCCTCTTCGAGGTCGGATCGAGGGACCGCCCGGATCCTCGGGTTGTGGGGCGGGCTGTATCTTCTCCATAACCGCGCAGCCTCGCAAAAAACCATGAAATGAGATATTTAACTACGGAACATGGATCGACAGGTCACAAGGATTTTGCTTACCCAGCTTCGAGGATTATTCAAGAAAACTCCTTTAGTGGGTTGACACGGAGGAAATCCTCCTCCTCTCCTTTGTACATGGCGCATAAGATCTTCACCAGTTCGGTGACCGATCCTCGCCCTTTATGCCATGGCGGGTGGCATCGCCCTCCCGCTGAAGTCCCACATGGGTGGCCCTCGATTGGAGCGGCTGCACTTCTCATAATGCAGATTGCCATGACTCTGTCATGGTCAATCCGCATGTGCCAAGAACCTTATTAGGCTCATCAAATAACGGACATCCCGGTCATCTTCTCTCCGGGCTCCGAGGGCGCCAGCTTAGGCTCTTCTTCGAGGAGTATTGCTAAACTCCGAAGGCCGATCCGAATAGGATCCGCAGCGAGACGCCCTCCATGTAAAACCATTCAAGGCCAGTCTTGGACGCTTTCTTTGTGGTTCCGGATAGGTATCCGTCCCGGCGATGCGCCATAGCTCGGCTCCGCCCACTTGATATATTGACCCTCATGAGAACGGGGTACTAGGCAGAATATTCTCTTCCATAGCCCGAATGAGCCTCGACGCCAGAACAGTTCGCAAGGGCCACGAAGCCCGCGATGTGCAAGATGGACGCAGGAGTAAGATGGTGCAGCTGAGGTCGAGAACTCCAAGAGCCCCTGAGAAACCGATGGATTGGAACCGAGTCCTCTTACTAGATAAGAGATGAAGCACACCCGCCTCCTCTAGAGGGATCGGGACGCCTCCGCTTGCTTTCCGCCTTGTAGGTGGCAAGTCCGGCTCGAACCGAACCATGAAGGCCGGAGGAGAAATCCTTGGCTTGAGTATAACTTGCTCGCTATGCGGATCGAGCATCTCTCCCAATTTCCTAGCTGGGGGATGGGAGCGAGAGGAGGAGTCGCACGACTATCCATGATGGAATGGGCTTTGGTCAGAGGCGCTCCGATGAAAGCTCGCAAAGGGAGGATGGTGTGACTCAGATCTAGATCCTTGCCCCTTTTATAAGCTGCCCTTTGCGCGGCTAGGGGGTAATTGTAAAATACCCTGGCTTTTCGTGATTCATTCAAACACGTGGAAGATGGCCATTATTGGGCGCAGGTTGAGGAGCGCATCATTTATCGTGGTTTGACACTATTCGACAAGTATATGGAATTTGGAGAAGAACCCGCCACAATGACGAAGACAATCAACGCCGGACTCATCGCCATTGAAGCCTGGTTCGGGGCTACTAAGGAGTCCTCGGACTAGGGTGTCCGGATAGCCGGACTATCGCCACGGCCGGACTCCACGACTATGAAGATACAAGATTGAAGACTTTGTCCCGGTCCGGATGGGACTTTCCTTGGCGTGAAGGCAAGCTTACGACACGGATATGTAGATCTCCTACCGCTGTAACCGACTGTGTAACCCTAACCTATCCGTGTCTATATAAACCGGAGGGTTTTAGTCCGTAGGACTAACAACAATCATACCATAGGCTAGCTTCTAGGGTTTAGCCTCCTTGATCTCGTGGTAGATCTACTCTTGTACTACCCATATCATCAATATTAATCAAGCATGAGTAGGGTATTACCTCCATCGAGAGGGCCCGAACCTGGGTAAAAACATCGTGTCCCTTGTCTCCTGTTACCATCCGCCTAGACGCACAGTTCGGGACCCCCTACCCGAGATCCGCCGGTTTTGACACCGACGACCTCCATGTCTTGCGTTCCTTCATTATTATTTCAATGCTTTTGTTTATTGCGTCGTGGCTTGCCATTGCCGTCTCGAACTTAGGAAGTGCCCGGGTCACTGGTGCTGTTGCTTCTACGAGCTAGCCAGCTGTCTTCTCCTGCGCAAAAGCGGGTCATCAGAGCGGTAAGGGCTGCCATGGATTTTGTTTTTTCTTGACCGAGGTGGCGGGCGAGCCACTCATCTCGGACGCTATGTTCGGACATATGTACCGTGGAAGTTGTCGTGGAAGGGGTCTTCCAGGTCCTCCCAACTGCCAATGGAGTTTTCGGGCAGGCTAATCAACCAGTGCCGAGCTGGTCCCTTGAGTTTTAGCGGGAGGTATTTGATGGCGTGAAGATCATCCCCGCGGGCCATATGAATGTGGAGTAGGAAATATTCGATCCATACTGCAGGGTCTAATGTCCCATCATATGATTCGATGTTCATGGGTTTAAACCCTTCTGGGAATTCATGCTCCATTACTTCATCAGTGAAGCAGAGGGGGTGTGCGGTGCCTCGATATCAGGCCACGTTGCGACGTAGTTCAGATGGAGTTCGTCTGCGGTTTTCGGCCCGGGCGTGATTATGCTTGACGCGTCCGGCTAGATAGCCATTGTCACGTGTCGGGGCACACCCCCGCGATCCATAGATCGTTTTGGTCTGTCCTGCTCTACTATCCAGGTCCTGCCGCAGGTCGTATGTATATCCCCGAGCTGTTTTATCTCTGCCTTTACGGCGGGGTAGTACGGGCTGGTGTTCGGCTTGAGTTGCCGCTTTGTCCCGGCCACGTGGTGGTCGGTCGGCCGCATTACGCGCTGATGGTACAGGCTCCAACGCCTCGTCATCGAATTGAGGTAGCAATTTGCGCTTCGGGTAACTTTTGGTTGGGCGCTTGAGGCCATACTCCTCGGCTGCCAGGACATTAGTCCATCTGTAGTTGAGCAGATCTTGATTAGCTTGAAGCTGCTGCTGCATCTTTCTCAGGCTCCTTGCAGTGGCTATTAGCCGGCGCTCCTGCTCGAGACGCTCCTCAAGCATGATGAAATCCTCATTGCCGAGGATCACCTCATCCTCGGAGAGCGGAAGATAATTATTGTCCTTCGAGTCTTCGTTTGCGGCCTGTTCATCGGGGCTGACTTGCCCATCTTCCCATTCGTCTTGTTCGGAAGTTGGCTCAACGGGGTCTTTATTGTCTCTGGCATCGTCCGGTGTATTGTTTTCTCCTGTGCCGGTATTGCTGTCTTTTCCACGGCGCGACTTAGAGCGGCACCGCTAACGTCAGTGCTTTGGCTGTATCTCAGGAGGTTTATCCTCGACGGGGTCTTCCTTGTCGTCACTGCTATTCTCTTTGGGTGTATCCACCATGTACACGTCATACGAAGAAGTGGCCGTCCAACGTCCGGTAAACGGCGGGTTTTGGGCCTCCTCTTCTCCGGCATCATCGTTCATACCGTCGATGTCTTCGGAGCCGTAATCGAGCATGTCTGTTAAGTCCTCGACAGTGGCTATAAGGTGGGTGGTGGCTGGGACGTATTCCCTGCTCTCAACCCCTAGTCCGGGCTGGGCATAGTTCGACGCTGTCTCCGTGAATGACAAGGATCGATTAAGTCCAGAGCCTCGCTTAAAGGCGAGGTTTGGCCCGAGAGAAGAGAGACCGTGGAGTACGGCGAGAGGGAGACTCCTTGGTCGAACTCTCACGATGCTGACTCCGAGGATTCGGAGCCAGTGTCCGGAGAAGGGTTCGGCTTCATGATGGTTTCCAGTGACACTTCTTCGCATGACTCTCCCACAATGGGCCTAGCTAGTGGCTGCAGACAGTCCGGCGACCTCAGGGAGCTCGTCTTCGGACCTGGCGATAGGCTTCGGATCTAAGGCCAAAGCAGAGGTTGGGGCGCAAATCCTTGGAAGATCAAGTCTCCTTGGATATCAGCGACGTAGTCCAGATTCCCAAAACTAACTGTGACTGGGCGATCTGCCGATTCGCTTTAGATGGCCAAGCGAGTTGGCCCGCAGTGCAAAACCGCCGAACACAAAGATCTGGCCAGTGAGGAAGACCTCCCCCAGGGCAGCATTGTTGTAGATGATTGATGGAGCCATCGAACCTTCTGGTGACGACGCAGCGGAACTCTCAATGAAAGCACCAATGTCGGTGTCAAAACCGGCAGATCTCGGGTAGGGGGTCCCGGACTGTGCGTCTAAGGTCAATGGTAACAGGAGACAAGGGACACGATGTTTACCCAGGTTCGGGCCCTCTCTATGGAGGTAATACCCTACTTCATGCTTGACTGATCTGGATGAATATGAGTATTAGAAGATTTTATTTACCACGAGATCGTAATGGCTAAAACCCTAGAAGTCTAGCCTGTATGATTATGATGGCCTCTACGGACTAACCCCTCCAGTTTATATAGACACTGGAGGGGACTAGGGTTGTACAAAGTCGGTTACAGAGAAAGGAATCTTCATATCCGAACGCCAAGCTTGCCATCCACGCCAAGGAGAGTCCCATCCGGACAAGGGTGAGAGTCTTCGGTCTTGTATCTTCATAGCCCATCAGTCCGGCCCATGTCCAACAGACCGGACGCCCGAGGACCCCTTAATCCAGGACTACCTCAAGGGGCACCACCGCAACCTCCATAGGATCGTCAAGTCGGTGTCTAGGCCACCTGCAAGTATCGAGCATCAGCAAGCAGGGTGTCTTGAAAAGGGCCGACCATTTGCAGATGAGTAGACGGTACTAAGACACCGAGCACGCGGCCAGACGGGCGGTGCTGAGCAGGTCCATTCGATTACAAATATGCTCCAAGAGAACATCACGGAGGGAATTCCAATCGGCTATGCGTGTCAGTTGGTTCTACCATAGGGTTTTTTAGGGCGCTGAGTGATTGGGGTTTTCGGTGCCTGTGAGCAAGCAGGGAAGTGGATTCGGATGGGCGAGCGAAGCAGATAGCGTGTGTGGCCGAGCAGTGAGCGTGGGGATATGGTACGCACGAGCTACCAAGGAAAATGGCGTGGGCGGGCGAGTAGTGAGCGGGGGGGGGGGGGGGGGGAAGGTGTGCCTATGATGGGGAAGAGAGGAGGAAGAATAAGAGAGGAGGAAGAAGAGGGAAAGATGGGGAAGAAAGTGCATTAAATCTCAATTCTACTAGTACTACTACGAGGATATACCGTCCTTCAGAGTGTAAATAGTTAAGCCGATAACATGTGGGTCTACCTCAAGAGGGCCCATATGTCAGTTAATGGAGGAGAGAGGTGCGTAGGCGTACTTGCGGAAGTGTGCTCCACTGGTAAACATGATGGCAGTACCGGGTAAGGCTGATTTAGTAACACCAACACGCTTGTTCAACTTGTTAATTAAGTGTCCCATCTGCTACAACATGTATTGTCACTTCACTCTGGAGACTAGTTGAATAGTTCTCTCTTACCGAGATGGGGAATAATGGATCGCTAAGACTTCCTATCTACAGTATCCCTATGCCTCTACGTATCCTGTCCAACAAGATGAAACATTGGCCAAGGCACCCGACGTTAATAATGTAGGAGTACTAGTAGTATTTTGTGTCAAACTTTGACCATCTATTTAGCAAATAAAATGTTAATGCATTTCACCAAAAATCATATCATTGGATTCATATTTGAACATAGTTTTAATTGGTATAGTTTTTTATGACACACACTCACTCTTTGTTAGTTAAATTTACGGTCAAAATTTTACACTAAGTACGAAGGGGACCATTAAACCGGGATGGAGGTGTATATAAATGTCAATAAAAAACATCAACGAAGGTAGTACTCCCTCCGGCTAGGTGTATAAGTCGTCTTAGGTTGTGCATCGCCACCAAGGTGGAGGGGAAAATGAAAGAACTTAATGTTTTTTGCTAGTTAATAGCATTGCATGGAATGTATTAACCACTTCATGTCATGTCTGAAAGTGTCAAGCGATTAAAAGCATGCACGGCCCACATCTCTTATTGATTGATATGTCAGGAAACAAAAAAAGAGGAGGGAGTTAATGTACCGTGCCTAAGTGTTTTGGGATTATTTGATTTTCGAAAGATGACTTACACACCTAGACGGATGGAGTAGTAAATGATGAGTGCCTGAAGATTTTTCCTGAAAGTACTCAATAATGGGCTCGTTTTCCTCAAGAAAATTGTGTTTACGAGTGTATTAGTTGGAATGCATGCGTGAGGAAAAATTACAAGAAATTTTACATGCATTGGTGAGTTATCTCTTAATTCTTGCATGCAACGTTTTAATGAAGCTTGAAATATGAACATGTCAATGGGAGGGAGGAAAAGCCTCATGCATGCATGCATGCAACATGCAACACTCACACGTACACATGCACGGACACAACACTCATGCATACATGCGGCGCACAGCACACGACGCAACACACACGCTCACGCTCAAGTGCAAACCTACTCCTTGCGTCTGTGAAAGACTGTACATATAGAGATTTACACATTGACCACGAAAAACCAGAACTTCATGGCATAATTGACGCCCAAAAGTAGCAGACTTATGTGTGCATGCGACCATTGAGAGAAGAAGATTAAATGAAGGTTGTTGCATGCTGTAATTAAGGATAGACATGTAGCCTATAGCTAGAGCACAAGTTGGTACATTAGTCAATAAATATGGATTAGATTAAAGGCTGAATGCATTAGAAGTGTAGATGTACACTCTTTGTTTTTGAGCCGATGTACACTCTTTGTTGGAAGACTGAGGGAGTACACGTGCATGCTCTCATATACATAGCCAGGGTGGTTCGCGCACAAGGGTTGTACTCCTGTCGCACCTGCGTAAAGTTTTGTTTAACTGATTTCTTTGCTCTGCCAACTGACAGGTGGGACCAAGAAACCAGGTGTCAATTTAACCAGTCAACAAAGTGCCACGTCGACTACGTGGCCGGTCAGTAGGGTGCAATACAGTGCTCTACAATGAGCTAGTGATCATATAATCACTTCAAAAACTATATAGTATCTGTAAAGAGCGTATTGTTACATACGTTGACCGCCATTGTATTTTTCTCATTTCAAATTAAGCCATATTAACCAAAATGAACGCAGTATGGACTAGTACTGCTTTGATGTGTCCCGTCAACTCGCCGAATGAGGAGAAGCTGAAGGAAATATGCCCTAGAGGCAATAATAAAGTTGTTATTTATATTTCCTTATATCATGATACATGTTTATTGTTCATGCTAGAAAGGATTAACCGGAAACTTGAAACATGTGTGAATTCAAGGACGAACCAGAGTGTCCCTAGTATGCCTCTACTTGACTAGCTTGTTAATCAAAGATGGTTAAGTTTCCTGACCATAGACATGTGTTGTCATTTTATGAAAGAGATTATATCATTAGGAGAATGATGTGATGGACAAGACCCATCCATTAGCTTAGCATAATGATCATTAAGTTTTATTGCTATTGCTTTCTTGATGACTTATACATATTCCTTTGACTATGAGATTATGCAACTCCCGAATACCGGAGGAACACCTTGTGTGCTATAAAATGTCACAACGTAACTGGTTGATTATAAAGGTGCTCTACAGGTGTCTCCGAAGGTGTTTGTTGGGTTGGCATAGATCAAGATTAGGATTTGTCACTCTGAGTATCGGAGAGGTATCTCTAGGCCCTCTCAGTAATGCACATCACTATAAGCCTTACATGCAATGTGACTAATGAGTTAGTTACGGGATGATGCATTACAGAACGAGTAAAGAGACTTGCCGGTAACGAGATTGAACTATCTATGATGATACCGACGATCGAATCTCGGGCAAGTAACATACCGATGACAAAGCGAATGACATATGTTGTCATTGCGGTTTGACCGATAAAGATCTTCGTAGAATATGTAGGAACCAATATGAGCATCCAGGTTCCGCTGTTGGTTATTGATCAGAGATGTGTCTCGGTCATGTCTACATAGTTCTCGAAACCATAGGGTCCGCACACTTAACATTTGATGATGATTTGTATTATGAGTTATGTGTTTTTTTGTGACCGAAGATTGTTCGGAGTCCCGGATGAGATCACAGACATGACGAGGTGTCTTGAAATGGTCGAGAGGTAAAGATTGATATATTGGACGACGATATTCGGACACCAGAATGGTTTCGGAGTGGTTCGGGTATTTTTCGGAGTACCGAGGGGTTACCGGAACCCCCCGAGGAAAGTAATGGGCCTACATGGGCCATAGGGGAGAGAGGAGGCAGCCCACAAGGAGTGGACGTGCCCCATCCCATAGGGAGTCTGGATTAGACTAGGGGAGGGGGCACTCCCCCTTTCATTCTCCTCTTCCCTCTGCTTCCCCCTTTTCCCCTTCCTTGAGAAGGGATAAGAGGGGGGGGGGGGGCGAATCCTACTAGGAGTGGGAGTCCTAGTAGGACTCCCCCCACTTGGCGTGCCACCTAGGGCCGGCCTCCCCCCTCTCCCTTCTTTATATACGTGGGCTGGGCACCCCTTGGAGACACACCAATTGTTCCAAGCCGTGTGCGGCATCTCCCTCCACGGTTTACTCCCCCTGTCGTATTCACATAGTGCTTAGGCGAAGCCTTGCGCGAATCACATCACCATCACCATCACCACGTCGTCGTGCTGATGAAACTCTCCCTTGACACTTTACTGGATCAAGAGTTCGAGGGACGTCATCAAGCTGAAAGTGTGCTGAACTCGGAGGTGCCGTATGTTTGGTACTTGATCGGTTGGATCGCGAAGACGTTCGACTACATCAACCGCGTTAACCTAACGCTTCCGCTTTCGGTCTACAAGGGTACGTGGACACACTCTCCCCCTCTCATTGCTATGCATCTCCTATAGATCTTGCATGGTCGTAGGATTTTTTTTGAAATTGCATGCTACATTCCCAACAGTGGCATCAGAGCCAGGTCTATACGTAGATGATATGCACAAGTAGAACACAAAGAGTTGTGGGCGATCATAGTCATACTTCTTACCACCACCGTCTTATTATGATTTGGCAGTTTTGTTGAATCGGTCCGGACCGACCTTACATGACCACGCTCATGAGACCGGTTCCACCGGCAGACATGCAACTTGTTTTGCATAAAGGTAGCTGGCGGGTGTCTGTTTCTCCAACTTTAGTTGAATCGAATTTGACTATGACAGGTCCTTGTTGAATGTTAAAACAACAGACTTGAAGAAAAATCATTGTGGTTTTGATGCGTAGGTAAGAACGGTTCTTGCTAGAAGCCCGTAGCAGCCACGTAAAACTTGCAACAACAAAGTAGAAGACGTCTAACTTGTTTTTGCAGGGCATGTTGTGATGTGATATGGTCAAGACATGATGTGATATATGTTATTGTATGAGATTATCATGTTTTGCAAAAGTTATTGACAACTGGCAGGAGCCTTATGGTTGTCGCTTTATTGTATGGAATGCAATTGCCATGTCATTGCTTTACTTTATCACTATGCGTTAGCGATAGTTGTAGAAGCAATAGTTGGCAAGACAACAACGATGCTATGATGGATATCAAGGTGTCAAGCCGGTGACGATGGAGATCATGACGATGCTTTGGAGATGGAGATCAAAGGCACAAGATGATGATGGCCATGTCTTGTCACATATTTTGATTGCATGTGATGTTTATCTTTTATGCATCTTATTTTGCTTAGTACGATGGTATTATTATAAGATGATCCCTCACTAAATTTCAAGGTATACATGTTCTCCCTGAGTATGCACCGTTGTGACAGTTCGTCGTGCCGAGACACCAGGTGATGATCAGGGGTGATAAGCTCTACGTTCACATACAACGGGTGCAAGAAAGTTTTGCACATGCAGAATACTCGGATTAAAATTGACGAGCCTAGCATGTACAGATATGGCCTCGGAACACTGAGGCCGAAAGGTCGAACGTGAAGCATATAGTAGATATGATCAACATAGAGATGTTCACCATTGAAAACTACTCCATCTGACGTGATGATCGGACATGGTTTAGTTGATATGGATCACGTGATCATTTAGATGACTAGAGGGATGTCTATCTAAGTGGGAGTTCTTAAGTAATATGATTAATTGAACTTAAATTTATCATGAACTTAGTCCTGATAGTTTTTGCATATCTATGTTGTTGTAGATCAATGGCCCGTGCTACCGTTCCCTTGAATTCTAATGCGTTCCTAGAGAATGCTAGGTTGAAAGATGATGGTAGAAACTACACAGACTGGGTCCATAACTTGAGGGTTATCCTTGTTGCTGCACAAAAGAATTACGTCCTTGAAGCACCGCTATGTGCAAGGCCTGCTGCAGAAGCAACTCCGGACGTTATGAACGTCTGGCAAGCTAAATCTGATGACTACTCGTTACTTCAGTGTGCCATGCTTTATGTCTTAGGCGGGACTTCAAAGACGTTTTGAACATCATGGAGCATATGAGATGTTCCAGGAGTTGAAGTTAATATTTCAAGCAAATGCCCGAGTTGAGATATATAAAGTCTCGAACAAGTTCTACAGCTGCAAGATGGAGGAGAAAAGTTATGTCAGTGAACACATACTCAGAATGTCTGGGTACCATAACCACTTCCGGATGATAGAGTTATTGAGAGAGTTCTTCAATCACTGCCATTAAGCTATAAAGGCTTCATGGTGAACTATAATATGGAAGGGGTGGAAAAGACAATTCCCGAGCTCTTCGCAATGCTTATGGATGCCGAGGTAGAAATCAAGAAGGAGCATCAAGTGTTGATGGTTAACAAGACCACTAGTTTCAAGAAAAAGGGCAAAGCTAAGAAGGGGAACTTCAAGAAGGATAGCACGAAAGTTGCTGCTTCCGGGAAGAAGCCCAAGTCTGGACCTAAGCCTGAAACTGAGTGCTTCTACTGCAAAGGGACTGCTCACTGGAAGCGGAGCTGCCCCAAGTATTTGGCGGATAAGAAGGATGGCAAAATGAAAGGTATATTTGATATACATGTTATTGATGTGTACCTTACTAATGCTCGTAGTAGTGCCTGGGTATTTGATACTGGTTCTGTTGCTCATATTTGCAACTCGAAACAGGGACTACAGATTAAACGAAGATTGGCTTAGGACGAGGTGACGATGCGCGTCGGAAATGGTTCCAAAGTCGATGTGATCGCCGTCGAAATGCTACCTCTAAATCTACCTTCGGGATTAGTTTTAGACCTGAATAATTGTTATTTGGTGCCAGCGTTGAGCATGAACATTATATCTGGAACTTATTTGATGCGAGATGGTTATTCATTTAAATTAGAGAATAATGGTTCTTCTATTTATATGAGTAATATCTTTTATGGTCATGCACCCTTGATGAGTGGTCTATTTTTGTTGAATCTCGATTGCAGTGATACACATATTCATAATATTGATGCCAAAAGATGCAAAGTTAATAATGATAGTGCAACTTATTTGTGGCACTGCCGTTCAGGTCATATTGGTGTAAAGTGCATGAAGAAACTCCATGCTGACGGGCTTTTGGAATCACTTGATGCTTGCGAACCATGCCTCATGGGCAAGATGACTAAGACTCCGTTCTCTAGAACAATGGAGCGAGCTACTGACTTATTGGAAATAATACATACTGATGTATGTGGTCCGATGAGTGTTGAGGCTCGTGGCGATTATCGTTATTTTCTAACCTTCATAGATGATTTGAGCAGATATGGGTATATCTACTTAATGAAACACAAGTCTGAAACATTTGAAAAGTTCAAAGAATTTCAGAGTGAAGTGGAAAATCATCGTAACAAGAAAATGAAGTTTCTTTGATCTGATCGCGGAGGCGAATATTTGAGTTACGAGTTTGGTCTTCATTTGAAACAATGTGGAATAGTTTCACAACTCACGCCACCTGGAATACCATAGTGTAATGGTGTGTCCGAACGTCGTAACCGTACTTCATTAGATATGGTGCAATCTATAATGTCTCTTACCGATCTACCACTATTGTTTTGGGGTTATGCTTTAGAGACGGCTGCATTCACGTTAAATAGGGCACCATCCAAATCCGTTGAGACGACACCATATGAATTGTGGTTTCGCAAGAAACCTAAGCTGTTGTTTCTCAAAGTTTGGGGTTGCGATGCTTATGTGGAAAAGCTTCAACATGATAAGCTCGAACGCAAATCGGAGAAATGCGTCTTCATAGGATACCCAAAAGAAACTGTTGGGTACACCTTCTATCACAGATCCGAAGGCAAGATATTTGTTTCTAAGAATGGATTCTTGCTAGAGAAGGAGTTTCTCTTGAAAGAAATGAGTGGGAGGAAAGCAGAACTTGATGAGGTAGTTGTACCTTCTCTCGAATTAGAAAGTGGTTCATCACAGAAATCTGTTCCAGTGATGCCTACACCATAGTGAGGAAGTTAATGATGATGATCATGAAACTTCAGATCAAGTTACTACCAAACCTCGTAGGTCAATCAGAGTACGTTCCGCACCAGAGTGGTATGGTAATCCTATTCTGGAAGTCATGTTACTAGACCATGACGAACCTACAAACTATGAGGAAGCGATGATGAGCCCAGATTACGCGAAATGGCTTGAGGCCGTGAAATCTGAGATGGGATCCATGTATGAAAACAAAGTATGGACTTTGGTTTACTTTCCCGATGATCGACAAGCCATAGAAAATAAATGGATCTTCAAGAAGAAGACTGACGCTGTCGGGGAAGCTGATCCACGAACACCTATGGGACCGGCGGACCGAGCCCCTTTCGGTTCGGCGGGGGGCGGAGATCGCACGAAGAGCAGATCGAGGCGAAGCACACGAGCAGTTTACCCAGCTTCGGAGCTCTCCGGAGAGATAACACTCCTACCGCTGCATGTCTGAGTATATTGTGTTCTTGCTCGAGCGCTTGAGTGCTACAAGACTCCACTAGCTGCTAACGAGACCGAGCGTGAGGATCTCGAACCCTCCTCTACGCTATGCATGTGCCTCCTTTTATATGGTCAAGGGGTCTCCGACAGGTGGCAACGTAGACAAGGGGAAAAATGGAAAAGGATGCGGTTGGTACAGCTACCTATACAGTGTATCATACCAAACCCTGATGGCAGGGGACAAAGGCATTAAATGCCCATCTACGACGCCCAAACAAGGCAAACAGGACCGTCAGGGCGCCACCGCTGCCACGATGGCAATCTTGTCGCCGCCGCTTGCCACCACGCTCACCGTCAAGACAGCCTTCTCGCCACGCCAAGACTTGGAAAGGTCCTGTATGACATGTTAGTGGATGTGCTGAGCGCAGGTACAGATTAGTAGTTTGTCACGCAAGCGCCTTTGCCGCGTCTTCATCTTGTCGCGTCCGGAAGCTTGTCGCCCACCGGCCTTGCCGGACGTGTGGCGCCACGGAAAGTTCCTTGAGATGCCTTGTTATCTTCCGGCAAGCTCCTCTTGCCGGGCCTTGTCTTCTTGGCTTGAATACTTTGTTCTTGAATGGCTCCAAAGGAACCATGGAGGACCTTCCCGCAAGCTCCTCTTGCCGGGCCTTGTCTTCTTGGCTTGAATACTTTGTTCTTGAATGGCTCCAAAGGAACCATGAGGACCTTCCGGCAAGCTCCTCTTGCCGGGGTTTTGATGTCACCGCGGCAAGCCTTGCTGCTGGTGTCAGAACTGCTCGCGGCACAAGTTCGGGATACTAGGGTACCCTTACCTAGTACACCGACAGAGCCCCGGCCGGGGCCACACACGGTGCCGAAGCGCTGTTGGGCCAGCCCAAACAGGGCACGGGCACACACGGCACGGGTTACGCCATAACTCGCCCGACCCACCACGCCCCCACGAACGGCACGCGCCGAATGCGCGCCGTGGGAGAGATCGTGGTGGTTTCTTTATTCGAAAAGCGAACGCCTGCCCTCCCTCTTTATAAGCAGGGAAACAGGGCAGTTCGCCCACCTCGCCAGCTTGCTTGTCCAATCTCGAAAACCTCCGCTGCTCCCTCTTCTTCCCAAGGCTGAAAAGAGAGCAGCGCCCGCCTCCATCGCCACCAGATCACCAACGCCGCCGATCTCCCCCACCACCTCCACCATGGCCCGGAAGTCGACAAGGGAATGCCGTGAAGTCGGCCGAGGCGCAGCTGCTCGCGGCGCATGTAAAGGAGCGGCAATCTTCCCTCTCAGCCGCCAAGGATCCGAGGGAGTACTACTACCTCTTCCGGTCGACGGAGACGCGAAGATCCGCTGACGAAGGTACTCCCACTGCCGCTGAACCGGGTTCAATGGGTACCCTTTCTTCGCGCTTTCTATCGCGGGCTCGCCTCGCCTTCTCTGAATTTTTCAGATATCATGAACACCTACGGTTCGGGCTCTCCTTGACTTCACCCCCAATGCTGTTTCGACCATGGCAGTTTTCGACATCTTTGCGAAAACTTTGTCGGAGTCTACCCAAACGTAGCTCTTTTCCGCCACTTCTTTATGCCTCGAGTTGAGAGAGGGGAGCCTCTTGCCGGCGGAATCGCTTGGATCTCGAGGATTGGCAAGAAGGAAGCTTATTTGGAGGAGAGCTCCGCAGCAAGTGGGAGGAATGGAGGGCAGATTGGTGCTGGATTGTCGAGGAGAACCCGCAGCCATTTACCGCCCAAATACTAAACCCCAATAGTGCGCGGCAATGATTGGAGCAGCGTGTTCCTAAGACGCTTAGGCTGAAGATTGCCGCCACCGGATCCTACGCCTTTAGACTTGCCGGGCTCACTCTAGGCGCCATTGGCGCAACTTTTCGCCGCCGATCGCTTCCCGCAGGAGAGGAGGAGACCTCCGGGAGTTCCAGAATGCGGCGGATATCATGAGGTCGCGCCTGGCCTCAACTTCAACTTCACTCGTCTTGGAACTAGACGCGATGCTCTTGGAACTGTTCAAGCCCGATCCCGATCATCCCGAAATGTTCAGCTGCCGAGGGTGTCGTTCATAGTAACACCTCGCCGACCGCGATCCGCGTAATGATACGCCAGCGACTCGCATGGAATTGTCCCAACTTGGCAAGAGCCTACAGATGACGCCGCAGGAGTTCTTTTGACAGCTCGGTAGAAGTGCCGGTCCGCCCGATGAATGAGGAGCCTCACCATGACACCACCGACGATGAGATGCAGCCAGACACCACCAAAGTTGAAGAGGCGGCAGCAGCCGCCGCCGGCGCAGTATGGATTCACCGTGGAGGAGGCAGATGCAGCAGAGGCGGCAAGCCTTGTCGAGCGAGGGAGCTTGCCGGTGAGGAAGAGCTTGTCGGCCCGGTTGAGTCGAGCGAGCCCGAGGGCGCCTCCTCCCCACCTTTAGACAGCTTGCCGCAAGCGGAGCCCCCAGCTCCACCAAGAAGGCGTCTCCGCAAGGCCGGGGACATAGCGGGGTGGCAGACGGGCCAACAGCCGCCGCAGCCGCGACGTGCTCCATCATGACAAGCACGCTTGCTGGAGCACCTCACGCCACAGGCAACCGGAGCGGGCACTCCTGCATCATCGCTTTCACGCCCGCCAAGCGCCAAGGGAACCCACCTCCGCCTCACAGTAATCGGGAGGCGAGCCAGACTTGATCTCTCCGCGCCAGCTCCGACGAGGAAGAAGAAGAGTAAGATTCTTTGTTGTACTTGTAGTTCTTCGATCTTGTTGCTTTGTCTTGCATCTGATTTGGTTTCACTCAACCCTTTCCTTTCAGGATGCTGGCCTGTAGAGCGCCAAGAGAGCCAAGGCCCCGTGATTGTCATCGAGGACGAACCCACCATGACAGCAGGAGGCGCGTCTGAGACCTCCTTGCCGACCCGCAACTCTTCTCAAAGCAGCCCCTCAACAGCAGCCCCCATCGTAAGTATATGGTTTACTTCCTGCTGTTAGGCGGCATGGGTGCTCTTTCTTTGCTGATATCTCGATCGCTGGTTTGTGTAGGAGCAGAGCAGCCCCACCAGAGTGCCCCAAGCCGCCTCCCCGACATGCCATCTGCTTCGACTACACCGCCAAGGGAGGATCCCCGCAAGGGAGTGCTCTCCGAAAGGGAGACTTCTCGCAAGGGACAGTTCTCCGGCAAGGGATAGCACCAGCCTCCGTGGTTGAGACCACGGCTGCAGATCCTAGCACAGTAACCCCTTGCTTGAAATCTTCCCTTGTGTTCTTCTTCTTCTGATTTTCTTTTGATATTTGCTTGACTTTTCTTTCTTTTCCGGTCGCCGATCCATCTGCCACAGAGCCGATGGAGACCGAGGTCGCCGGGCGAGGAGGACGGCGCTGCAATACTGATGACGCCATTGTCATCAAGAGGAAGCCGGCGCTGATGATCCTGGCCGGGCGGAGAGGTCGCTAAGGCTGCCGCCGCAGAAGCCGGGCGAGGGTCCGCGACAGACCGACGCACCGAGGTCCGCAGGAGCGCTCGCGCCACGCCGATCACGATCCCTCCGCCGATGCCGCAGCGCCAGTTCAAGAGCCCCAGCCCGGGCGCTCTACTTGAAGGCCGCGATGGCGCTTTCATCAAACTCCCCGGGCGCCGAGCTCAGGCGCCGGTCGAAGGAGAGACCTTGATGAAGAGGTGCTCGCCTCGCTGGCCTGACGCTGGTCGACACGCCAAGCAGCAAGAAAGCGGTAGTCCGAGGAGGAGCAGCAGCCGCGGAAGCTGTTGTCGCTTCACCGCGCTTCCGCAAGCCAAACTGGAATCCCGAGAAGCGCTTGTCGCGAAGGCGGGAGCAGACATCGAGAAGCGCACGGAGGAGCTCCGGGGCCTCCACCAGGAAGCTTTCCGGTCTCTGGAAGAGGAGCGGGAGCAACTCGTCGAGGAGCGCAAAGCAGGCTGAAGTTGAAGACAAACAGCGGCTTGCAGCCGAGAAGCTGTCCGCGCAGGAAGGCGAGTTGGCGCAGCGGAAGGTTATCCTTGACTGCCACGAGGAGGAGCTCGCCGCGCGTGAGCAAACATTCGGCGGGGCTCTCAAGGAAGCAAAGGATGCTGCCGCAGTTGCCGAGGCCGCCAAGAAGGAGCTGGAGACGAAGGTGACGTAGCTGGAGGCCGACCTCAAGGTGAGTGGCGAGGAGCTTGCTGCACTCAAGCATGACCGCGAGAAGGACGCCTACACTCTTGGCGAGCTGCAGGGTCGTCTTGCCGAGAGGAGCAAGGAGCTTAGCGCCGCCAAGGACTCCAACGCAGATCTTGAGTTGAAGCTGACCACCTTGACCCAGACGCTGGACGGCGCCAGGGAGCAGGAGGTGGCATTGAAGGAGAAGATCAAAGCCGACGAGGCGCTGGCTGGGCGAGGCCGCTGCCGCCTGCAACACCTTCAGGAGAATGTGGAGCACTGACCGAGGGTCTCGTGGATGTTGCCGCAGCCATCGACGGGAGCCGGGCGCAGCTGGGATGGAGGATCTTGGGTATTCCTCCGCTGAGCACCTCCAACCCAGCGCCAAGCTCAGCTTGTTCTTCAAGGATGCATGACGGCCCTCCAATGACTCGAAGAGATCCCAAAGCAGCTGGTCGACGAGTCGCGCCAGATCTGCTGGAGCTCTTCAAAAGGTGCCGAGGAAGGTGGCCTTCCGCAATCCGGGCCTCAACCTCACCAACTACCTCAAGACCTTGCCGGGATGCTGATGTGGAAGCGCCAAGGCCCTTGTCGCACCCATTGTGGACAGGTGAGCAGGATCTAGAGGGTTGAGGGCGATCGCGAGATTAGGCCGCCTGCTTTCTTTTCCTTGTCGCTGCTGGTCATGTTATGAGAACAATCTATTAGAGCTGCGACAAGCTATCTTGCAATATAACTCTATTTCGGTAGTGATTGCTATGTTATTTCCTTTACTTGATTCCTTCCTTTGTATGTTTTTGCCCCACGCTTTTAGGGAACTTGTCGGGCGCAGCACCTTTTGCCGCGAAGCGCTGAGTGCGGGACGTCAAGAGCCTGTCGGCGGTGCCGCCACCGACAAGAAACCTTGTCACAACTAGTTGCAGCTCACTTAAGTTGTTGAGCGGACTCAAACAAAGTAAGGGCTTAACTAGCTACGAAGTTAGTTCCTCTCACAGCGACAGGTTTTCCATACAAAGTACGGTCGCTCGAGGAAGATAACTTAAAAATTTAAAACTGATTGCTCAAATTTTAGCAACTTAGCTTTTCTCGCTTGCTTCCCGTAAGGAGAAACTTCCTCGAGCGACGCTTGGTCCACACCATTATCTTCTCCTTTCCCCGCAAACTTGTGGGCGAAAGTGAACCTTCCTTTCTTTGAGAAAGAGAAAGAAGAGAAAATAAAGATATGGAGCCTTATGGCTCGTTATTGCTTACCGGGTAGGTGCTGCACAAAGTGTCGATAATGCATGCACAAATAAAGTAGAAAGCATGAATTGACAAGATGTGCGAGCACATGAGCTTTACTTATGCACGGGTCTGCGCCCGCTTTGTAAAAGGATTACATGCAACATCGGCAAGACTTGTATTAAAGGTGGTTGCCGGAATAGGTTCCGCAACCGCGCTTCTACGGGTAAAACTTACGAAGATGCTCAATGTTCCAGAGTTGCTCACCGAATGCCATCTTCGGTCTCAAGGATGACAGCAACTGTGCCTTGTGACTCGCTTTCACCCGTAAGGGCCCTCCCACTTCAAGGCCAACTTGTTGGAGTTCTTGGTGGAATGAACGCTACCAAGAATAAGGTCGCCTTTCCTCGAGACTTCTCGCATTAACTTTGCGGCTTATGGTAGCGGCGCAAAGCTTGCTTGATATCGAGCAGCTCGAACAGCGGCTCAAGACGGTCCTCCTCAAGGAGCAGTAAGTCATCTTGTCGCAACTCGCTTTTGCTCAAGCTCATCATAAGCGAGCACTCGAGGTGACCCGTGATACGAAGTTCCGTGGGGAGAACTGCCTCGCTCCATAGACTAGAGCGAAGGTGTCCGCCGCTGGCTCGACGGCGTTGTTCGATCGACCAAAGAACCACCGCAGCTCCTCAATCCAGCTTCTTTCCGCACTTGTGCGGCCTGTCAAAAGTCCCGGTCTTGAGCTCCGCGCAGACTTCAAGATTTGCCCTCTCCGCTTGACCGCTACTTCTGGATGAGCAATGTAAGCGGCGACCTTGGCGCCAAGATCTTGGACGATCGCATCAAGGTGCGGCTCATGACTGCGTGTCGTTGTCGGTGATGACCCTGTTAGGGATCCCAAACGGCAAACAATCGACCAAGAACTTGATCGCTGACCGTGTTGTCACATTCTCACTTCTTCCACTTCCGCCACTTTGTGAACTTGTCGATGGCAACGCATAAGTACTCAAAGCCCCGACAGCTCGGGAAAGGGCCGAGGATGTCGAGCCCCTGCATCAAAATGGCGAGGATAAAGGGATCGTCCGGAGAGCTTGAGCTAGCTGGTGTATCTGCTTGAATGGAACCGCACGCTTCACACTTGGTTACTTGTGCGCTTGCATCCTCGAGGGCTGTCGGCCAAAAGAAACCTTGCCGAAATGCTTTGCCGGCAAGTGTTTTGCGCCAATGTGGTGGCCACATATGCCTCCATGTATCTCTCGCCAACAGCTTTTGTCCGTCTTCCCGTGAATACACTTCAATTTCACGCCGTTGAGTCTTCTTCTGACAGCGTGTCGTCGATAAACTGATACATACTTGACTGCCGGGCTACTCTTTCCGCTTCTTCTTGCTCTTCGGGAAGTTCTCCTGTCTGAAGGAAACGGATTATCTGCTGTGCCCATGCTGGAGCTTGCGGCTCGACAACAAGGACTAAAGGCACATCTGCTGCTTCGGGAACACCCGCTTCACGGTGAGAACTCGCGCTCAGCCGAGTTGACGCTCCTCGCAAGCTTGCCGGAGCAAAACTTGTCGGGAGCGTCTGCTTCAACGGAACAAACCTTAGGGTTTGTCGGAGCAGACTGCTCCTCAGCATCCTCGGTGTTGATCTTGAGGACCTTCTTGGCGGCGGCTTCGGGGAGCTCTGCCAGAAAATAGTCACCAAAAATCAACTTCCTTTTCTTGTTCTGTCCAGCTGATGGCGCATACCGGTTGAGTCAGTTTGAGCACAAAGATCCCTGGTTCCATTGTAACTTAAGTCTGCGGCGACTTCGATAGGCCATCAGCAATGTCGTTCGAGCTCTTGGAACATGTTCCATCCGAGGCCGTCAAAGTGCTCTTCTAACTTTCTCACTTCATCAACATAAGCTTCCATCAACGGACTCGATAATTTTGTTTACTTGGCGGACGACAAGCTGTGAGTCACCCCGATAATGAGCTTCTTGATCCCAAGGTCTGCTGCGATCTCGACACCGCAAGCAAACCTTCATACTCTGCAGTATTGTTCGTTGCTTGCTCCTTGGGAAAGTGCATCCGACTACGACTTGAGGTGCTCTCCGTGGGTGCAACGAGTAACACGCTCGCTACCGCGCTTTGCAGCGAGAAGGCACCATCAAAGTACATCAGCCACTCTTTGCTTGCTTCCTTGACGGGATGCTCGCTTCTGGAATTTCTTCATCTTGTGTTACGCCCATTCTGCTATGAACTCTGCCAATGCTCGCTTTGATAGTTGAAGTGCTCTCAAACTTGAGGCCAAAGCTTGACAGTTCCAAAGGCCCACTCGACAATCCTGCCTGTTGCTTCGGATTTTGCAAGATCCTCTTCAGCGGAAAGCGAGTGACGACCGTGATCTCATGTGCTTGGAAGTAATGGCGCAGCTTTCGAGGCCATGAGAAGGCCGAAGCTATTTCGCACACCGAGTACCTTGACCTAGCCCCTCGCAGAAGGGAACCGACAGTAAATCGGGCGCTGCACCATTCTTTTTCTGCATCTTCTCATGCTTCACAGATCCATCTTTGTCGGGACCTGAGCTTGCCGGTGAAGTCCCTTGCTTGTCGCTGGATGCATCTGCCGTGGTTGTTGGCTCATCATCCGCCCCTCTCCGCTACTAACGCAGCACTAACCACTTGATTGGTTGCCGCTATATACAGCAGCAACTTCTCTTGTGGCTTAGGTGCGACAAGTATTGAGTGGAGGACAGGTATCTCTTTAAGTCCTGCAGCGCAGCCTCCGCTTCGAGTCCATTTCATTGACCTGCCTTTTTCAATATTTTAAAAATGGCGGGCACGCCAAGAGACCTAGAGATAAACTCCGAGAGCAGCTACGCAACCGCAAGTCTTCGCACATCTTTGACACGCTTTGGTGCTTCAATCTGCTCAATGGTCTTGATCTTGTCGGGATTGGCTTCAATTCCTCGCCGAGATGACGAAGAACCCGAGAAGCTTGCCGAGGGGACTCCAAACACACACTTCTCGGGTTGAGCTTGAGGTTGATCTTGCACAGATTTGCAAAGGTTTCGCCTAAATCTTGAACCGAGTCGCTTTGTCCTTGCTCTTGACCACTATGTCATCCATGTAGGTTTCCACATTTCTGTATTTATGCTCAAAAGCGCCATGGACCACCCTTGCAAATGTTGAACCAGCATTCTTTAAACCGAAAGGCATTCGTACAAAACAGTATGTGCCACATGGGGTGATGAATGTGGTCTTCTCCTCATCCTCTTCTGCCATGAAGATCTGATGGTATCCTGAGTATGCATCAAGAAACGAAAGCAAGTCACATCCGGCCGTGGAGTCAACAATCTGGTCGATACACGACAAGGGAAATGGGTCTTTGGGACAAGCTTTATTAACATCCGTAAAGTCTATACAAAGCCTCCATTTCCCGCTTGCCTTGGCGCATCGACTACAGGATTGGCCAACCACGTAGGATGGAGCACTCCTCTGACAAGGCCTGCTGCTTCCAATTTCTTGATTTCTTCTGCGATAAATTCTTGGCGCTCCACTGCCTGCTTCCTGACTTTCTGCTTGACGGGCAGCGCATGAGGACAGACGGCAAGATGGTGCTCAATTACTTTCCTGAACACCGGGATGTCGACGGTTGCCATGCAAACACGCCGACATTCGCCCGCAGAGCAACGAGCGCCGCTTTCCTATTTAGGGTCGAGAGTGGCATCGATGGTGAAGGTACCACCAAGCCATCCTCCTTGGCGGACACCTTCTTGGTCTCGTGGAGCTGCCATTGTCTTCTTACACTTGCCGGTGGAGCTCGATGGTGCGCCCTCGACGGTAGCGCAGCACCAAGAGGTGCGCTTGCCGGAGTGGGCATCGTAACTCTCTTGCCGGACTTGGTCTTCTTCTTCGCCCGGAGCTTCAACGGCAAGTGACTTGTGATCTGCGGCTGCCGCTTCCCGGTAGATCTTGTCGGCGCAGATAAGAGCATCCTTCTTGTCGCCAGGACGTAGATGACACTTATCGGGCCTGGCATCTTCAAGATGTTGTATGCATAGTGAGAGGTCGCCATGAATTTGGCGAGTGCCGACGGCCAAGTATCCCATTGTAGGGCAATGGAAAGTCAGAACGCCAAAAGTGACCTCTCGATTCGAAGTTCAACTCGCGCCAAATGTCACCGCAACGTGATCTTTTCCTTCGCTTGCTCCTTCCGGATTGATTCCTTGAATGTGCCGGTCTCTTCGAGCTCACCATCGTGGATCTGGAGTTTCGGAGTACCGCGAGGAGATCAGGTTCAAGCCGCCCCGCCGCCAACTAGCATCTTAGTGACCTTGAGGTTGCGGATAGTTGGCGAAACCAACATCGGCAAGCACCGACCGCAGTTATATGATCAGGGTGGTCCTCAATATCAAAGATGATAGGCGTGTTGACCATTTCGAGAGGCTTGCGTGACTCGACGGATGGTTCTGCCGCATTGACTTCCCGCATCCACCGCTTGAGTTGGCGGTGTGAAGTATGCGCAGAAGCACCGCCGCCAACGCACAAGACCTCCGTGGCTTTCTCGAACTCCTGCTCATCGGTCTCGCCATTATCCATATCTTCATCGTCGTGCCGTCATCTTCATCCTTGTCGCGCCGCTGGGAGGTCTGTCTCCTTGCCGCTGCTTGGCCTTGCCAAGGCCCTCCCCCGGCCGGACGCTTCTTGCTGGCTCCTCCAAAGACCTTCCCCGGGCCTTTCTCCTTGTCGCGTCCGTCAGATTTAGCCTTCGCTGCTCGACAAGCTGCTCGACTTTCTTGCAGCTCGAGGTCATGGCCCTTGGTGCGGTGGATCTTGCAAGATCGCTTGTTGGCTTCGGTCCCTTGTCGGCGACCGCCACAGCCTGGTAGTTGGTGCCAGCGGCAATCTCCTTGCCGGAGCTACCAGCTTTGGCTTTCTTGGCGCCACCTCCGTTGCCGGACTGCTCAACAACTAGCACATCTTTGCCTTTCTTCTTCCTATTGTTCCGCCGCCGGTTTTTCTTTGCCGGGGCAGTCTCCTCACTATCAGATCCTCCTGCTCCTATATTCTCTCCGGGGAGTCTCCTCCCTTCCTCAGCACGTGCACACTTGTCGGCCAGGGCGTAGAGCTCACTGACGTCTCTGATCTTGCACATCGCCATCTCCTCCCGCATCCTGCAGTTTCGCACGTTCTGATGGAACGCGTTGATCACCGCGGCAGGGTGGACATTTGGGATGTTGTGCTGTACACGGCTGAATCTCTGAATGTACTTGCGCAGGGGCTCTCCTTCCTTCTGGGCGAGTAGGTGAAGGTCGCTCTCTTGGCCATGAGGCTTGTGGCCGCCTGTAAAGGCGCCGACAAAATGATGGCATAGATCTGTCCAGGAGGATATGGAGTTGTCCAGCAAGTGCATGAGCCAGGATCTGACATTGGGCTTGAGTACCAGCGGGAAGTAGTTGGCCAGGATCTTGTCGTCCCCCCCCCCCCGGCAGCCTGCACCGCGATGGTATAGATGATGAGCAACTCCGACGGGTGCGTCTTGCCGTCATACTTCTCTGGTACGTCTGGCTTGAAAGTCTCCGTACTGGGCCACTGGACTTGCCGCAACTCACGAGTGAGCGCAGGGCAACCTACCGCTTACGGCAAGTCGCCTGGTTCCCCTGGTGCATGCATGTCGACAGAGGGCCCAGCGCTGGTCTGATTGACGCCGCTTCTCTTCGCGCCGATGCGAAGTTCGAAGGCCTCTTGCTTGTCGCTCGTGAAGAACTTGGCGCTGATCGCGACGAGCTCGTGGATCCGAGGATGCGGTGGAGTCGCTGTCGTGGTGGATCTGGTGAGTCGGCGATCTTGGCCTTCGGGGTGGAGAGTGCATGGTGGTTGCACCCCACCGTTTCGCCGCCATCGCTCGTGCTTGGCAGTCCCGCCGCAGCAGCGATGCGCGTCGGGCTGCCGCGGAGTGTCGCCGTTGGCAAAGCCAATGAGACTCTGAATGGTGGCCCTCCATTCATCGACCTTGTCGGCTGTTGGAGGGTAATCCAGGAGCAGTTGAGCTCTCGCCAAGGCTTCTGCTGGAGTGGTGGGTGGCAGTGGTGAACGGCGCGAGGAGCGGGATATGCTCGGACTTCTAACTATGTTAGAAGGAGCAGCATCCCGTCCAGGCGACCGTGCCTCGCTCGTGCTAGCCTGTTGGCGTGCATGCTGGTCTTGAGCATCCCGAGATCCACCTGCTCGATCTTGGCCGAACGAACGTATGGTATTGCGAGTACCATGACGTTGTCGGTCCCGCGCCTCCTGAGATGGGCGCGGTGCATGTACGGACGCCGAGGTCTACGCAGCCTTGTCCTTGGACTTGGCAGCACCATGGGCTCCCTCATCGACGCCCGTTCTTCCGCCGGCGTCTACCCCACCACTCGTTTGCTCCGGTGGTGGTGGGATCGACGTGGACGGATCAGCTGCCGCCGAAGCCTTCTTCTTCGGTGGCATGTCGATGAAGAAGATGAAGATGTTGCTCGTGTGAACGCCGGATCAGGTTCACACAGCCTCGACGCCCCCTACCTGGCGCGCCAAAGATGTCGGGGAAGCTGATCCACAAACACCTATGGGACCGGCGGACCGAGCCCCTTTCGGTTCGGCGGGGGCGGAGATCGCACGAAGAGCAGATCGAGGCGAAGCACACGAGCAGTTTACCCAGCTTCGGAGCTCTCCGGAGAGATAACACTCCTACTGCTGCATGTCTGAGTATATTGTGTTCTTGCTCGGGAGCGCTGAGTGCTACAGTACCCACTAGCTGCTAACGAGACCGAGCGTGAGTGATCTCGAACCCCTCCTCTACGTTGCGCATGGGCCTCCTTTTATATGCTCAAGGGGTCTCCGATAGGTGGCAACGTAGACAAGGGCAAAAATGGAAAAGGATGCAGTTGGTACAACTACCTATACAGTGTATCATACCTAACCCTGACGGCAGGGGACAAAGGCATTAAATGCCCGTCTACGACGCCCAAACAGTGCAAACAGGGACCGTCAGGGGCGCCACCGCTTGCCACGATGGCAATCTTTTCAGCGTCGCTTGCCACCGCGCTCCGCTGGCTGCACAGCCTCTTGCCACGCGCGCTTGGAAAGGTCCCAGGGCGACACGTTAGTGGATGTGCTGGAGCGCAGGTACAGATTGGTAGTTTGTCAGCAAGCGCCTTTGCCGCGATCGCCGCCTTGTTGAGTCCGGAAGCTTGTCGTCCACCGGGCCTTGCCGAGACGTGTGGCGCGTCGCGGCAAGTTCCTTGAGATGCCTTGGTTGGCCTTCCCGGCAAGCTCCTCTTGCCGGTGCCTTGTCTTCTTGGCTTGAATACTTTGTTCTTGAATGGCTCCAAAGGAACCATGGAGGACCTTCCGACAAGCTCCTCTTGCCGGGCCTTTGAGGTCACCGCGGCAAGCCTTGCAGCTGGTGTTATAACTGCCTGCGGCACAAGTTCGGGATACTAGGGTACCCCTACTCTAGTACACCGACAGACGATGATGGTAATGTTACTGTCTACAAAGCTCGTCTTGTTGCAAAAGGTTTTCGACAAGTTCAAGGAGTTGACTACGATGAGACCTCACCTGTAGCGATGCTTAAGTCTGTCTGAATCATGTTAGTAATTGCCTCATTTTATGATTAAGAAATTTGGCAAATGGATGTCAAAACTGCATTCCTTAATGGATTTCTTAAAGAAGAGTTGTATATGATGCAACCAGAAGGTTTTGTCGATCCTAAAGGTGCTAACAAAGTGTGCAAGCTCCAGCGACCCATTTATGGACTGGTGCAAGCCTCTCGGAGTTGGAATATACGCTTTGATAGTGTGATCAAAGCATATGGTTTTATACAGACTATTGGAGAAGCCTATATTTACAAGAAAGTGAGTGGGAGCTCTGTAGCATTTCTAATATTATATGTGGTTGACATATTGTTGATTGGAAATGATATAGAATTTCTGGATAGCATAAAAGGATACTTGAATATGAATTTTTTAATGAAAGACCTTGGTGAAGCTGCTTATATATTGGGCATCAAGCTCTATAGAGATAGATCAAGACGCTTAATTGGACTTTCACAAAGCACATACCTTGATAAAGTTTTGAAGAAGTTCAAAATGGATCAGTCAAAGAAAGGGTTCTTGCCTGTGTTACAAGGTGTGAAGTTGAGTCAGACTCAATGCCCGACCACTGCAGAAGATAGAGAGAAAATCAAAGTCATTCCCTATGCCTCAGCCATAGGTTCTATCATGTATGCAATTCTGTGTACCAGACCTGATGTTTGCCTTGCTATAACTTAGCAGGGAGGTACCAAAGTAATACAGGAGTGGATCACTGGACAGCGGTCAAGAACATCCTGAAATACCTGAAAAGGACTAAGGATATGTTTCTCGTTTATAGAGGTGACAAAGAGCTTTTCATAAATGGTTATGTCCATGCTAGCTTTGACACTGATTCAGATGACTCTAAGTCACAAACCGGACACATACTTATATTGAATGGTGGAGCTGTTAGTTGGTGTACTTCCAAGCAGAGCGTCGTGGCTGGATGTACGTGTGAAGCGGAGTACATAGCTACTTCTGAAGCAGCAAATGAAGGAGTCTGCATTAAGGGGTTCATATCCGATCTAGGTGTAATACCAAGTGCATCAGGTCCAATGAAAATCTTTTGTGACAATACTAGAGCTATCGCCTTAGCGAAGGAATCCAGATTTCACAAGAGAACCAAACACATCAGGAGACGCTTCAACTCCATCCGCAATCAAGTCAACGAGGATACATAGAGATTTGCAAAATACATACGGATCTGAATGTTGCAGGCCCGTAGACTAAGCCTCTTCCACGAGCAAAACATGATCAACATCAACACTCCATGGGTGTTAGAATCATTACAATGTAATCTAGATTATTAACTCTAGTGCAAGTGGGAGACTGAAGGAAATATGCCCTAGAGGCAATAATAATGTTGTTATTTATATTTCCTTATATCATGATAAATGTTTATTGTTCATGCTATAATTGTATTAACCGGAAACTTGATACATGTGTGAATACATAGACAAAACAGAGTGTCCCTAGTATGCCTCTCCTTGACTAGCTCACTAATCAAAGATTGTTACGTTTCCTAACCATAGACATGTGTTGTCATCTCATGTACGGGATCACATCATTAGGAGAATGATGTGATGGACAAGACCCATTCCTTATCTTAGCATAATGATCGTTAAGTTTTATTGATATTGCTTTCTTCATGACTTATACGTATTCCTTTGACTATGAGACTATGCAACTCCCGAATACGGGAGGAACACCTTGTATGCTATCAAATGTCACAACGTAACTGGGTGATTATAAAGATGCTCTAAGTACAGGTGTCTCTGAAGGTGTTTATTGGGTTGGCATAGATCGAGATTAGGATTTGTTACTCCGAGTATCGGAGAGGTATATCTGGGCCCTTTCGGTAATGCACATCACTGTAAGCCTTGCAAGCAATGAGACTAATGAGTTAGTTACGGGATGATGCATTACGGAACGAATAAAGAGACTTGCCAGTAACGAGATTGAACTAGGTATGATGATACCGATGATCGAATCTCGGGCAAGTAACATACCGATGACAAAGGGAATGACGTATGTTGTCATTACAGTTTGACCGATAAAGATCTTCGTAGAATATGTAGGAACCAATATGAGCATCCAGGTTCCGCTGTTGGTTATTGATCAGAGATGTGTCTCGGTTATGTCTACATAGTTCTCGAACCTGTAAGGTCCGTGTCAGTGTCAAAACTGGCGGATCTCGGGTAGGGGTCCCGAACTATGCGTCTAAGGTCGATGGTAACAGGAGACAGGGGGCACGATGTTTACCCAGGTTCGGGCCCTCTCTATGGAGGTAATACCCTACTTCCTGCTTGATTGATCTTGATGAATATGAGTATTACAAGAGTTGATCTACCACGAGATCGTAATGGCTAAACCCTAAAAGTCTAGCATGTATGACTATGGTAATGAATAATCCCCCCTCCGGACTAAGTCCTCCGGTTTATGTAGACACCGGGAGGATCTAGGGTTACACAAGGTTGGTTACAAAGAAAGGAATCTACATATTTGATCGCCAAGCTTGCCTTCCACGCCAAGGAGAGTCCCATCTGGACACGGGTGCAGTCTTCGGTCTTCGTATCTTCACATCCCATCAGTCCGGCCCATAGTAAACAGGTCAGACGCCCGAGGACCCCTTAGTCCAGGACTCCCTCAGTAGCCCCCGAACCAGTCTTCAATGACGAGGTGTCCGACGCATAGATTGTCTTCGGCATTGCAAGGCGGGTTCCTCCACCGATGACTTCCAAGTAGTGTATTTGGCCTTCCATTTAATGTTGTACCCCTCGGGTTCTGTGTATCAACAACTTCAGCTTCCACGTGTCTAGCGAATGCGAGAGGTCATGGTATTTTTGCACATAACACCCCGGCCACGCGAGGGACAGTGTCTATTTAGAGAGATTGGATCCCAGATCCATTCAATATATCGCGGAAAAAATCCTCAAAGGTTGCTAGGAAAGAACACTCCAGCATGTCTAGCATTCCCAGCCCCTCCTCCCGTCCCTGCAGCCCAGAGAGAGGCGAGTGCGAGAAGTGCTCCGTATCCCACAGCCAGCTTGTGAAGATGCAAACGCAGCGGTTTCTCCCCCCTGTGGATATGGTCCCTGTTCGAGCAGGCCTGGCCTCCTTCAATGGCAAAACCCAGGTGGAGGATTTCCCCAATCCATCCGTGGGGGAACGAGTGTGTTCCGTCCCCTATCTGCTAAGGGGCGTGGGATTTCTAATTCATCCATTCCTCCGAGGGCTTCTGGAATATTATGGCCTCCAGCTGCACAACTTTACTCCAGCCTACATCCTACACATTGCGGGTTATGTCGCTTTATGCAAATTATTCCTGGGTTGTGAGGCCCATTTTGAACTGTGGAGAAGGTTATTCTGCCTTGTCCCGCGTAACCATGAGGGATCAATATTTGAAGTGGGCGGGGCCGAAATATGGTGCATTGCCGAGACCGGATACCTATCCGACACACCGAAGAAGGCTTCTAAAGAGTGGACTTCCAAGTGGTTCTACGTCGAGGACGTCGTACTTCCAAACCTAGTCCGGAGGGGTCTTCCTGAGTTCACAAGTGCCTCCTTTAAAGAAACGCCACAGCTGGCGCCCTCAGAGCCTCGAGGAGGAAGATAGTGCGGAGGTTCGCCAACTCTTGAGCAAGATAAGGATGCTCGCCCAGTCCGGACATACAATAGTCGAAGTAATGGCGACCTCCATAGTGCGGGGGGTCCAACCACTCTAATACAGAGGACTTACCATGTGGCACTACAACGGGGAAGATGACGCATCCCGCTGCGGCAGGAAGGGTCCAGACACCCCTGCCGCCCTGGCCAAAATATTGGCCGAACTGTTCAAAGGGGAGGAGGAGGAGTTCCTGCGCATCAAGCACAGGGAAGGATACTCTACGTATAGTCATCCTAGCTGGGTGAGCCCCCAACTCCTCTGCTCTACTCATTCCACTCCCTGAGCTACGTTCGATGAATATTAACCCATCCACTTATAACAGCACTGGCGAAAGACTTCCGAGGGGCTTTACAGCCCCGCCCCGCCGCCCGAGGGCCACAATCGGGACCTTGACCCCGAATCCGAAGAGGAACCGAATATATTCGTGGTGCTCGAGAATGGGGTGTTTTACCAAACGAGCTATGATGGCACAGAAGTAGCCATCATTGCTGATTATCCCGGTCTTCTCCCCGCTTCACACGTAAGTAATCAGGAGACACCTTGTCCAAGAGAGTTTTCTCATTCTTGCTCACCCACCGCACCGTCCTGTGCTCAAAAGGGGAGGCGTTCGGCGCGTCGTGCTGCCCCAAGGGCATCTCCAAAGAGAGCGGCCCCCACGCCGGGCAGGCCTTCGAAGAGGAAGGCAAACAAAGATACGGTCGAGCCTTCATCAAAGAGGTATATATGGGTTCACAACTATGTTCTTTAGTAGTCGCGTCCAACTGTGACTCCTATGTCCATCTTGTATCAGGAAAAAGGTTCGACGGACTGTGTCCGGGTACCCGGCCAATTGTTCTCCCAATAACCAGGATTCGGTCCCAGCCGAGGAGACGGGGCCCGATATGGGAGTCGCGCCGGACTGTCCTTCTGCTGAGGGCTCGGAAGATATGTCCGTCACCAACTCGGAAGTCGAGAGCGCCATGAATCATCGGCGCCGGAGGGCCGTCTTATGAAATCCCCGCTTCTCAAAAGAGGTGTTCGGTGCCTTCGGCTCGGCTGATGCTTACATCCGGGCTGCTCGAGATGGGCAGAACAGAGCCACAGAGCAGCATTTAAAAGATGTGCAGGTAAGTTTACCTTGTACAAATTTCATAACCATGTGCCAATAGCCCTAGAGACTTGAAACAGTTGGTACAAATGATTTAAGGATCGTTGTATGACCAGGTTCTTATAGAGAACAACGACCTGCTAGCCCAAGAGCTGGAAAACTGTCAGACACAGCTAACTGCTGTTACCGCTGAACTAGAAAAGTCCAAGAAGGTATCCTCTGGTAATATTTCCCTCCGTCGAGAAACAATAATTATATGCCAGCTGTGCTGATACTGTTGCTTGTCTCATAACAGGGTCGTCGGACCAACTGGAAGAGAAACTGAAAGCCGCTCAAACGGGCGAGAAAGAGGCGAAAAGACTACATGCCGCAGGCGAGCGCGTTCTGACCCGAGTCAGAGAGGAGAAAAACAAACTCCAGGATTCCAACACCCAGCTGGGCGAGGAACTGAAAGATGAGCGGGCCCAACTGGCCAACTCCGTGAAGGACAATAAAAGGCTGCAAGGCGGCATATTTGGTATGTGGCCGAACTTACCTTATAATAGTTCAGAGATGAAAGGAACTGATGGAGTTATGTTTGCAGGTATGATGACAGGCCGTCCTGAAGAGGCGATTTCCGGATTGTCGGACGATCTGCTGCAAGGGCTGTCGCAAATGCACGAGCAAGCTCGGCACGCAATGCGGAGTGTTGCCAAGGCCTTATGGCCATCCGCCTCCCCTCCAGGAAGTATGGAGGAGCTTGTAGAGCTATTCAAGGGAGCGCGACGACGTATTCGATTGTGGAAAATATCGGCCTGCCGGGAGGGTGCGCGAGAGGCCTAGGCCATGGTGAAAACGCGGTATACCAAGCTTGATCCGAATCACATGGCCCGGGTCGGACCTTTAGGGTCAGATGGGAAAGAAGTGCCCGTTAATTTGGCATATGACCAAGTCGTAGTAGCTGCCAAATATTCCCAACAGGACTGCAAGTTGAACAACCTATTGGACGCCATAGAGGAGGAAATTTATGAGTCTAAGTGACTATGTACTTTCCTTGATATATGTAACTTCTAACTGAATTGTAAAACGATTGTCATGGCAGACCTTTTCGCTTCAACCTCGGACCCGAAGGTGCGGAGTGTTTCCGAATACCAGTGCGGCTGAATGGACCGGGGTATGCGTGGAAACCAGGTGTAGGGGTCATAGTTGCTTGAACAAACAAGTTGTTTTAGGCTAGTTATGTTATATTACATTAAAGTTGTAAGAAACATCTTCCGGAGAGAATAGTTCCGTTAAGGGTTCCTTTCCCTGGGTGTGCATGCTTTAATGTGCATGTCCGAACTGTGATTGAAAAATCGCAGTATATGTAAATTCTGGGGGTTCACAATGGAGTGAATGTGAAAAAACATTTGTAATCCACCGACCGAATATTCCCTAAGAATGCTAGCTTTCGGCTTGACCCAGTCTGAGGTACACATCCGGATGACCCGGTAGTAACAATCGCAGAGGTGCTCCCTTTATGCCCTGGCCGAACTAACGGGAACGTAGGGCATAAGCACAGGGGCCAGGCAACCCAGCTTGGCCAAAACTTAAGTCATATCGATGCATATAATGGCGAAGAAAAGGTACATATGGGAAAAACGCATATGTGATGAGCTTGATGCTCGGAAAATAATAATAGCAAGATTCTGTACAAGAAGCCCCCAGGTAGAATGGACATACATATTTGAAGATGTATGCGTCACGGGTGCACGGTCTAACCGCACGAAAGCTGTTATGCGAAAGAGAAAAACGAAAAAGAAAGAAAAATGATGGAAACAACAGGGGGTAGGAGACGAATAAAGAGTTCGGCGCTAGGCATAGAATCTTTGGAGTCTGGCCGTGTTCCAGGGGTTCGGCTCTAGTCGATTGTCTGACACATCACGCAGTCGGTACGCTCCTCTGGTGAGAACTTCGTCAATGCTGAAGGGACCCTCCCACTTGGGCTTGAGTTTGTCCTTTTTCTTCTGCCACAGGCGTCGAACGAGTTCTCCAACATTATAAGTCTTGGCCCGCACTTCTCTGCTTTGATACCTGTGAGCCTGCTGTTGATAAAATACAGAACGGGCTTTTGCGACGTCGCGCTCCTCCTCTAGGGCATCTAAGCTGTCCTGCCGATCAAGCTTGGCCTTTCTCTGTTCGTACATGCGCACTCGAGGTGAGTCGGGAATGATGTCACCGGGTAACTATGCCTCTGCACCATACACCATAAAGAAAGGTGTGTATCCGATAGTGCGATTGGGCGTGGTCCGCAGCCCCCAGAGTATGGAGTCGAGCTCCTCAACTGAGTGCTTGTCTGATTCTTTCAAAGACCGCACTAGTCTAGGCTTGATGTCACTCATAATAAGACCATTGGCTCGTTTGACTTGACCGTTTGTGTGCGGATGATAGACAGAGGCGTAATCGAGCTTGATGCCCAGATTAGTGCACCAGGTTTTCACTTCGTCGGTTGTGAAGTTGGAGCCGTTATCAGTGATGATGCTGTGTGGAACACCATAACAGTGTACGACGTCGGATATGAATTGTATGACCAGCCCGGACTCGGCCGTTTTAACTAGTTTGGCCTCTATCAACTTAGTGAATTTATTCACCAAGACCAGCAGATATTTTTTCTTATGGCTTCCTCCTTTAAGGGGTCCAACCATATCCAAATCCCTGCACGCAAAAAGGCCAAGTGATGGGGATTGTTTGTAGGGCAGTGGGGGGCATATGGCTTTGGTTGGCGAAGAGTTGGCATCCGACACAACGTTGGACAAGGTCCTCTGCATCTGCTTCGGCCGTCGGCCAATAAAACCCTGTACGGAAGGCCTTGCTAACAAGGGCCCGAGCTGTGGCATGGTGCCCGCCGAGACCAGCATCAATCTCAGCCAGGTGTTGCCGCCCCTCCTCCTCAGAGATACATCTTTGAAGGACTCTGGTAGCGCTTTTCTTATAGAGCTCTCCATCGTGAACTTTGTAGGCCTCCGAACACCAGACAATGCGGCGGGCCTCATTCTGATCCTCAGGAAGTTCCTTCCTATTAAGGTAGGCCAAGAAGGGTCCAGTCCATGGGGCAATGGCTGCCATGATGAGATGGGCCGACGGTGTTATTTCGATGGCTGAGCCTCCGATGATATCAGTGTGTTAGGAATGTGGGGTTGTGTTCGGATCCGGACTAGTGTTGCTCCTTTCCCTCTGCCACACCACGGATTGCTTAAAAAGCCTTTCCAGAAAGATGTTAGGTGGGATGGGGTCGCGCTTGGCGCCGATACGAGCAAGAACATCCGCCGCTTGATTACTTTCTCGGGCCACATGATGGAACTCAAGCCCCTCGAACCGAGCCAATATTTTTAGGACGGCATTACGATAAGCCGCCATCTTCGGATCTTTGGCATCGAAGTCTCCATTTATTTGAGATATTGCAAGGTTTGAGTCCCCGCACACTTCCAGGCGGTGTATGCCCATGGAGATAGCCATCTAGAGACCATGCAATAAGGCATCGTATTCGGCTGCGTTATTGGAGTCTGTGTATAATATTTGGAGTATGTACTGAACGACGTCTCTAGTGGGGGACGTTAAAACAACGCCCGCTCCTAGCCCTGCCAGCATTTTGGACCCATCAAAATACATAACCCAATTGGAATATGTGCCGTACTCTTTAGGGAGTTCGGCCTCTATCCATTCGGCGATGAAGTCAGCCAGTACTTGGGATTTAATAGATCGATGTGGTTTGTATGTAATATCAAATGGAAGGAGCTCAATGGCCCATTTTGCAATCCGGCCCGTGGCATCGCGGTTGTTTATTATGTCGTTGAGTGGTACTTCTGAAGCCACCGTGATCGAACACTCCTGGAAGTAGTGTCGTAGCTTCCGGGATGCCATGAAGACCGCGTATGCTATCTTTTGATAATGGGGGTACCAGGATTTGCATGGTGTAAGGATAGTGGATACGTAGTATACTGGCTTCTGAAGCGGGAATTAGTGTCCGTCCTGTTCTTGTTCAACGACGAGCACGGAGCTCACCGCCTGATGTGTTGCCGATATGTATAGTAACATGGGTTCGCTGACGTTTGGCGCGGCCAGGATTGGGTTGCTTGCTAGAAGGGTTTTTATTTCTTCCAGTCCGGCTGTTGCCGCGTCCGTCCACTCGAAGTGATTGGTTCACCATAGAAGGCGATAGAGTGGCAGTGCCTTTTCTCCCAATCTGGAGATAAAGCAGCTTAGAGCTGCCACACAACCTGCGAGTTTTTGGACTTGTTTAAGGTCTGTTGGCGTAGCCAATTGTGACAGAGCTCGGGTTTTGCCTAGATTTCCTTCAATTCCTCTATTGGAAATGATGAAGCCCAGCAGTTTTCCTACGGGGACACCAAAAACACACTTTTCGGGATTGAGCTTAATGTCATATGCGCGGAGGTTGTCAAATGTGAGACGTAGGTCGTCTATTAGTGTTTCAACGTGCCTTGTCTTGATTACGACGTCGTCCACATAAGCTTCAACTGTCTTTACAATCTGTTTCTCCAGGCATGTTTGGATCATGCGTTGGTAGGTGGCGCCGGTGTTCTTGAGCCCCAAGGGCATGGTGTTGACGAAGAATGGCCCATATGGGGTGATGAATGCTGTTGCAGCTTGATCGGACTCCTTCATTTTGATTTGATGGTATCCAGAATATGCGTCGAGGAAACATAGTGAGTCGTGTCCCGCAGTAGCATCAATGATTTGTTTAATGTGGGGGAGGGGGAAGGGATCCCTAGGGCAAGCCTTATTGAGGTCTTTAAAATCGACGCACAGGCGCCATGATTTATCCTTCTTTGGTACCATCACCAGGTTTGCCAGCCAGTCCAGATGTTTTATTTCTCTAATGAATCCGTCGTCAATTAGCTTTGCTAGCTCCTCCCCCATAGCTTGGCATTTGGGTTCGAAAAAGCGCCTCAGTGTTTTTTGACTGGTTTGCATCCCTTTAATATGTTGAGGCTGTGTTCGTCCAGCTTGCGCGGGATTCTTGGCATATCAAAAGGGTGCCGGGCGAATATATCCCAGTTTTCGCAAAGAAAATCCCGTAGCGCAGCGTCGACCGTTGGGTCTAGTTGTGCTCCAATAGATGCTGTCTTCTTGGGGTCCATTGGATGGACCTGGAATTTGAGTATTTCATCCGCTCGCTTGAAGGAGGTGGATTTGGGGCGTTTGTCTAAGATCACATCGTCCTTGTCCACCGTGGAGCGTAGTGCGGTTAATTCTTCGGCCGCGAGGGCTTCAGATAATGCCTCAAAGGGCCTGGGATGCGGTTTTATTTTCAGCACGAGTGCTATGTCCGGATCACTGGCGAGAGTTATTATGACATTGGGCCCGGGCATCTTAAGCTTCATGTACCCGTAATGAGGTACAACTTGGAAGCATGTAAATGCCTCTCGCTCCAAGAGGGCGTAAAATCCGCTGTTGAAAGGGGCCACTTGGAAGGTTATTTCTTCGGACCGATAATTCTATGGCGTGTCGAATACCACGTCGAGTGTTATTTTCCCCGCACGCCGCGCCTCTCGACTGGGAATGATTCCTCGGAAGATCGTGCTGCTTTGCTCGATGCGACTCCTGTCTATTTCCATTTTGTGGAGTGTATCTTCATAGATGAGGTTTAGTCCGCCACTGCCGTCCATGAGGACCTTGGTGAGCCGAAAGCCGTCCATGATTGGACTGAGGACCAAGGCGGCTGGTGCTCGGACTGTCCTGTATTTTGGTTCGTCACCGGCATTAAAAGTTATAGTCGTGTCGTTCCAAGGGTTTATTGCTGCTATTTGACTGACTTCGGCGAGTCCGCCGAGTGCCCTTTTGCGCCTATTTTTGAGGCGAATTTCTTGAAGACCGTCAGTACTTTGGGGTCGTAGTCTTCTAGGGGTGTTGTTCTGGGGTATTCTTGGTGAGAATATCCTCACTACTCTTGGCCACTTGCCGGAGTATCCAACATGCTCTAAGGCTATGTGTTGGTATGTTATCCGGTGTTGCGTGTATTTTGCATGGCCCATCGAGCCATCCTTCCAGAACGGTTCCACGCCCCTTACTGGACTTATATTTCTTTACTATTGGACCGGCGTGTTACAAGGGTGCGCCCTTTTCACCTGAATGAGGGGTTGAGTGGGGGCCGATGGTTCCCAACGGGCTGCCTGATTTTTCCAGGCACTTTCCATTGGGTTGTACTTCTATATGTTAGTTGCCAAGTCAGCAAAGTGTAGTATGCGACGGCGGTTAATGGCGTTGAGGATTCCTTTGTCCATGCAATTGTTGCGGAACACTGAGATTGCTTCCTCGTCGCGGCAATCTTTAATCTTGTCTTTGACAAGAAGGAATCTGGCCCAGAAGTGGTGGACCGTTTCGTGAGACTGCTGTTGTATGCTCCTGAGAGTGCTTATATTGGGTGGGTGGGTGGTTTTAAATCTGAACCCTGACCCAATTTTGGATCCGGAGTCCGAAGGTCTTCCGAACTTAACAGATCGGGCTCCAGGATATCCACTGATTTTTAGGCCCATCGTCCGATTCTATGTTCGGAGGGAAGGATGCATCTCCTCGCAGGTGGGTGTCCGACTCTTCGAAACTGGAGATCCGTACATAGTCCATCCTTAGTATGGAGATAGAGTTATCGTCTCGCTCCTCGACTACCGCTATCTGGTGGGTGATCGGTGGAGATTTGATTTCTCTCTGATCGGGTTTAAGCCCAATTCGATCGTAGTCTGTAACGACCCCCAGGGCGGCGATGCGATCTAGGAGCTCATTTAAAGACGAAAGCTCAGCTGGATCCATCTGCTTGGAGTGTTCGGAGTCGATACGAAGGGGATTTTCGATGACCCGGGAGGTCATCGTCGGCTCAATGACCGAACGGGCGGTCATGGTAAAGCCGCCCAGCCGGAGGGTTTGGCCTGGGGCCAGTACTCCTCCGGCAGTGATATTGTCCTTGAGAACAAGGCGAGCCATCGATCCTGTCGTCGACGTCACAGTGGAACTCTCAATGAAAGCAACAATGTCGGTGTCAAAACCGCCGGATCTCGGGTAGGGGGTCCCGAATTGTACCTCTAAGGTCGATGGTAACAGGAGGCAGGGGGCACAATGTTTACCCAGGTTTGGGCCCTCTCTATGGAGGTAATACCCTACTTCCTTCTTGATTGATCTTGATGAATATGAGTATTACAAGAGTTGATCTACCATGAGATCGTAATGGCTAAACCCTAAAAGTCTAGCCTGTATGACTATGGTAATAAATAATCCCCCCTCCGGACTAAGTCCTCCGGTTTATATAGACACCGGGAGGATCTAGGGTTACACAACGTCGGTTACAAAGAAAGGAATCTACATATTTGGTCACCAAGCTTGCCTTCCACGCCAAGGAGAGTCCCATCCGGACACGGGTGCAGTTTCGGTCTTCGTATCTTCATAGCTCATTAGTCCGGCCCATAGTTAACAGGCCGGACGCCCGAGGACCCCTTAGTCCAGGACTCCATCAGTCCGCAAGCTTAACGTTCGATCATGATTTGTATTATGAGTTATGTGTTTTTGGTGACCGGAAATTGTTCGGAGTCCCGGATGAGATCACGGACATGATGAGGAGTCTCGAAATGGTCGAGAGGTAAAGATTGATATATTGGACGATGATATTCGGACACCATAATGATTTCGGAGTGGTTCGGGTATTTTTTGGAGTATTGAGGGGTTACCGGAACCTCCTGGGGAAAGTAATGGGCCTACATGGGCCATAGGGGAGAGAGGAGGCAGCCCACAAGGAGTGGCCGCACCCCCCTCCCATAGGGAGTCCGAATTGGACTAGGGGAGAGGGCGCGCCCCCCTTTCCTTCTCCTCTTCACTCTCTTTCCCCCTTTTTCCCCTCCATGAGAAGGAATAAGAGGGGGGGGGGGGCGAATCCTACTAGGACTGGGAGTCCTAGTAGGACTCCTCCCACTTGGCACGCCCCCTAGGGTCGGCCTCCTCCCTCTCCCTCCTTTATTGTAACGCCCCTGATTTGATGCGCCAGGTGTCCGCCAGTTATTCGCCGTCTTTGCCATGTCATGTGCTTGCGTGTCTCTCTTTGCCATGTCATCATCTGCATTTTTATCATGTCATCATGTGCATCGCATTTGCATACGTGTTCGTCTCATGCATTCGAGCATTTTCCCCGTTGTCCGTTTTGCAATCCGGCACTCCTATGCTCCCCGGCGCCCCCTTTTGCCTCTTTTCGTGAGCGGGTGTTAAACGTTCTCGGAATGGTCCGAGGTTTGTCAAGCGGCCTTGGTATACCACCGGTAGACCGCCTGTCAAGTTTCGGGTCATTTGGAGGTCGTTTGGTACTCCAACGGTTAACTGGGCAACCGTAAAGCCTCTTTTGTTTGCAGCCCAACACCCCTTCCAAAGTGGCCCCAAACCCAGAAAACTCCCCTCCATGCTCTCGGTCGTTCGATCACGATCGTGTGGGCGAAAACCGCACCTCATTTGGACTCTCCTAGCTCCCTCTACCTATTTATATGTGCTCCTCCCGGATTTTTCGCAGTCCATACCCTAGCTTCGTCCTCCTCGCGCCGCCGGACATGTCCGCCGGACACGTCATCCCGGCCAATCCGGTGCTGCCACGTCGCCCATCGCCGCCGCCAGCCACTCCCACGCCGCCACCTCACCCGGCCCGTCTCTCTCTCTCCCCCTTGCGCCGCGGCCGCTGAGCCCATCCGGGGCCCACGCGGCCTGAAGCCCGCCGCCGCCCGCTTTCAGCGCCGCCCGCTCCTCCGCGCCCGTCTGGTCCCGTCTCCGGCGGCGAGCCGCCGAGCTTCGCCGGATCTGCCCGCCTCCGCCTCCCCGCCGCCCGCCTTGCGCTGCCCGCCTCCCGCCCGCCCCAAGGCCGCTGCTGGCTGCCTCCGCTGGCGTGCTCCTCCGCTTCGACGCCGCCCGCCTCCGGCCTCCAGCACCGCCAGCTGGCGCCGCCGCCGCGCTGCCCGGCCGCCGTCCGCCACAGCGGTTGACTCCCCGTTTTTCGTCCAAGTCCTAATCTGCATTAATTTTGTTGCATTTTCATTGCATCACATCTCTACATCAGTAGCTCCATTTTGTGCGTATAATATGTCAAATTGTTCGACTCGACGAGTATATCATTTCATCGCATTGCATCATTTTCATTTGAGCTCATCTTGATGCCCGAAAGGCTGTTAGAAGAGGGCTATGTGATGTTAGTTTCTGTTTCTTAACAGAACAAGCACTTTTGTCATTTTTGCAATGATTGATGTGTGCATCCTATGAACTTGAGTCCTACATGTGTTTTGTAATATGCCATGCCATCTTTACAGGGGTGTATGACATGTATTTTTGTGATCTCTGTGATGACTAGCACAAGCATGCAAACTAGGCTTCATGATGTTGCTGATTTCAGCCCCTGTTCTGCTGATATTTTTATGCCATGTAAACTTGATGCTACAGAGAGATCCATGCATATTTTGAGATACTTCAGTAAGGATGTTTTGAACATATGGTTATTCTCTATCCATCCATGCCCTTGTTTGAAATTATGGAGTGCCATAGCTTGAGTCAATCGAGCTCTACTTTTGCTATAAAATGTTTCCTAGCAGGTTGTTTATATGTTATTCAATTTTGCCAAGGTTGTTGTAGTTGATCCGTGTATGCTATGATGTTGTTCTTGCCATGTATAGCTTCTATGCCATGTCTTCTTACTGTGAGTTGCCTTGCCATGCCATGTATTTCTCTGTGGTGAGTGGTTCAAGCTCACCAACATGCCTACTTATTGTTGTTCCTGCCAAGTATGAATCTGTAATATAACTTGCCATGTTTACATGGGAGCCATCATATCTTCTGGTCCTTTTTGGCTCATGGTCAGTAAGGGACTTTTGTTCTATGCATTTCATAGATTCATGCCATGCCTTTGTTTGCCATAATAAGTTCCTGTAGCATGTTGTTTGATAGCTCTAAACATTGCAACCTGATGCTATTTCTGCTAAAGTCTGAAACTGTTATTATTTGCAATCTTGCCATGTCATTTTAAGCATGTTCTAGTGATTTCTGGAGATAGCTCAGTGTTCATGTTTTGTCATGCTTTACCTTTACATCATGCCCATGACTTTTGTTTTCATATTGTGGTACTGTAGCATGTTGTGTTGATGCTTGCAATATGCCTAGTTGCTGTTTTGGACAGCTTGTCCTTTAAACTTGTATTGTGTGTATGTGTTGAACCGTTGCTCCGTTTTGAGTGTGCTCTATATTAAACTTGCTTGATTTTGCATGTAGTTTCATATTATCATGTTGCATCCTTGTTTTGAGGTGTTTTCTTGATGCTTGTATGCATTTTGCATCAATGCCATGCTTAACTTGTTTTGCTCATATCTTCTAGGCCGTAGCTCCAATTAAATGAACTTTATATGTAACTTGACTAGAATTTCGTGTAGATCATCTTGGTGCATCTTAACTTGCTGTTTAACAACTTCAATTTAAGGTTTATTCAGATCTGGACCAATTTCGAAATTTGCATATGAGGACTTACCGGAATTGTTCTATGTTGTTTCCGGCCTCATTTAAACTTGCTTTGATGTGTTGGTCTTGTATGCATCATCTTTTGCCATGAGTAGCTTCATGTAGCTTTGTCATGCATCATACTTGTTGTGCATCTTGTCATGTTCATGTGTGGTGTGTTTACCTTGTTGTGTGCTTCTTCTCGTTAGTTCCTGTTTCGTTGCGATCGTGAGGATTCGTTCGTCTACGCTCGGTTCGTCTTCGTGGCTTCATATTCTTCATGGCCTCGTTCTTCTTCCTTGCGGGATTTCAGGCAAGATGACCGCTACCCTGGATCTCACTACTATCATTGCTATGCTAGTTGCTTCGTTCTATCGCTATGCTGCGCTACCTATTACCTGTTTATCAAGCCATCCCAAATTGCCATGTCAGCCTCTAACCTTTTGCACCCTTCCTAGCAAACCGTTGTTTGGCTATGTTACCGCTTTGCTCAGCCCCTCTTATAGCGTTGTTAGTTGCAGGTGAAGATGAAGTTTGTTCCTTGTTGGAACATGGAGATGTTGTTCCTTGTTGGAACATGTTTACTTGTTGGGATATCACAATATATCTTATTTAATTAATGCATCTATATACTTGGTAAAGGGTGGAATGCTCGGCCTTATGCCTGTGGTTTTGTTCCACTCTTGCCGCCCTAGTTTCCGTCATATCGGTATTATGTTCCCGAATTTTGCGTCCCTAACGCGGTCGAGTGATTTATGGGACCCCCTTGACAGTTCGCTTTGAATAAGACTTTTCCAGCAAGGCCCAACATTGGTTTTACCATTTGCCTGACCTATTACCTTTTTCCCTTGGGAGTCGTGCATCCCAAGCGTCATCTTTATTTTAGCCCCCCCGGGCCAATGCTTGTCTAAGTGTTGGTCCAAACTAGAGCCCTTTGCAGCGCCACCTCGGGAAACTTGAGGGCTGGTTTTAGTTGTACGGACTGCTCATCCGGTTGTGGCTCGAGGCGAGATACTGCTGCTACTATCGGGGTGTCGGCACGCACGGGAGGTCTTGCTGGTCTTGTTTTATTGCTGTCGAAATGTCTTGTAGCCGGATTCGAGACTGATCGGGTCTTCCGGGAGAAGGAATATCCTTCGTTGATCGCGAGAGCTTATCATGGGCTAAGTTGGGACACCCCGGGGTATAAACTTTCGAGAGCCGTGCCTGCGGTTATGTGGCAGATGGGAATTTGTTAATGTCCGTTGTAGTAAACTTGAAGCAAACTCTTCTAAAATACACCAACCGTAATGCGTAACCGTGAGTGTCTCTTTTCGGGTTGATCGAGAGGAGAACACGGTTTCTGGGTTATGTCTGACGTAAGTAGGAGTTCAGGATCACTTCTTGATCATTACTAGTTGACGACCGTTCCTTTGTTTCTCTTCTCGCTCTCATTTGCGTATGTTAGCCACCATATCATGCTTAGTCGCTGCTGCAACCTTGCAACTTTACCCCTTCCTTTCCCTTTAAGCTTTGCTAGTCTTGATACCCATGGTAATGGGATTGCTGAGTCCTCGTGGCTCACAGATTACTACACCACCAGTTGCAGGTACAGGTTGCGATGATCTTGACGCGAGAGCGATGTTTACTTGTTTTGGAGTTCTTCTTCTGCTTCTTCTTCGATCAGGGGATAGGTTCCAGGTCGGCAGCCTGGGCTAGCAGGGTGGATGTCGTTTGAGCTTCTGTTTATGTTCCATCCGTAGTCGGATGTTGATCTTGTATGTTGTATTGTTGTATTCATGTGACATTGGATGTATTGTATGTATCCCCATCTATTATGTAATGTTGATGTAATGATATCCACCTTGCAAAAGCGTTTCAATATGCGGGTCTATCCTTGGTGGGACCGTCGAGTTCCTTTTGGATAGGGTCGCATATTGGGCGTGACAAGTTGGTATCAGAGCCTCGACCGACCCTAGGAGCCCCCCTTGATTGATCGTGTAGTTTGGACGTTGTTGAGTCTAGAAGAAAACTGTTTTCTGAGTCTAGTTATATCGGAGAGTAGGAATTCTTTTTACTCCTCAGCCCCTTCGTTGCTCTGGTGAGAAATCCTGACGTAGGTGTTTTGAACTACTCCTCTTCCCCTTCAAATTTTTCTTTAGGTTCACGCAGTTGGTTTTCCGATCGTTGTTCCTCAGCTCTTTGCATCCGGTGCATTTCTCGTCATGGTGATTCAACCCTCTTTGTTTTGCAAGTTCAATCCTCAGTTGTTTTCTTTTCCCACCCACCCACCCTTCTTCTTCTCGAAACCGGAGTCCGTAATCGAGTGTCCATCCTACTCGTGCGAAGTCTTTGCTTTCTTTCCTCAATGATTTCAACCGGTGTTTCCTCTTGAAGTCATTCGTCGATTTCCCCTTCCAAGTTGCCTTTGTTTTTCCCGCCCTCCCACCCTTTTCTTCCCGGAGCCTCTTCAGTCTTCCCTTAATTATTTCAACCGGTGAATTCTCGTTTTGTACGACATTCTTCATCTCTTTTCTTCTCCGGTGGACTCAATTCAAGTTTTGAGGTTGATCATATTCTTTTCCTCGAAGTGTTTTTCCTGCTCGTTCTCCTCTTGCCAGTTTATCCTTCCGGAGTGATGAAGACATCTCAGAAGATTCGTCTGTGTTCCAATTGATTCGTGGTTGTCACCTCATCCTAATATTTCAATTGTTCTGGTGCATCATCTATCTATTCAACATCCTTTTTCAACGGTGTTTTTTCTCTTTAGTGGGCCCTAACGCACAGGTCTTTTCCCAGGATCTTACCTGACTCTTCTAATTTCCGGGAGCTATTCCCAATTCTTTTCAAGTGTGACGTAAGAATGGATTTCATCAGTCACATGCCTTCTCCAAGATCTCTTTCAAATTCTTTTCATTGTTGGCTCAACCACTTTGCTTTTCATTCTACCGGAGTATCTCAACAATTTTGGTGGTGTTTATCGTCGTCTTTGAAGACCGAAGTAGAGTTTCTCTTAAATCTTGTCCGTTCTCCCGGAGGTTCATGGTGCTAGCTCGATGTTATCCTATCTAATTGTTTCCAGTTGTGCAATTCTTTTCATCCATCCGGAGTATTTCAGGAGTTGTTTTCCGTCTCGATCATCCGGAGGTCATCTTTTCGGTATATTTATTCGTTCCAAGTTTTCAGCTTCGTTCATCTCAATATTCTTCCGGTGCTTCGTTCAAGCATTCGTCAATCAGTTCGCGATCTCTTCGATCTCTTTTCTCTAAATTCCCTCAAGTATCTTCGTGTTTTTCTAATTCTTTCCGGCAATTTGTTCTCTTTTCTTCGTTCATTTTCATTTCTTATGGTGGTTCGTTCAAGATTCTTTTCCTTTGTTATCATATTAATTCATTCGTTCTTTCCAATCCTACCAGTGGTTCATGAAGACTCTCTCAAGTTTTGGGCTATCCCTTCTCAATCCTTTTTTTTCAAGAAGAATAAGTAAGATGCGAAATCCATTGCTTGTCATCAATTTAATTTGATGAAGGATAAGCATACAATAAATCTTATTCTTATTTCCTCAAAGTGATTAATCTTTTTCTTCGGAGTTTGTTCTTGATGAATAAATTCTAGTTCTAATTGTTTTCATCCTTTCTTTTCCGGAGTTTAAATTTCCTCGGCCTTTTCACCGGAACCTCTATCCAAATCACCGCAAGCTTTAATCTTATTCTTTTCATCCTTCAATTCTATCTCATTGTCCTTTTGGTTACCGAAGTTCTTCATGGTGGTTCGTCCTGATTTAATTCATTTCTCAAGAGTTCATCAAGATTTTGTTGGAGGAGTTCAAGTATCTTTTCTTCTTGCATCTCGAAGTGCAATTAAATCTTCGTATTCTTTTGAAGTGGAGTTTTGCATTTCTTCGTTCTTCTCAGCTATTTAATCTTTTCTGCTTGTGGTTGGTTATCACCTCATAATTTTGGGATGTTATCCATAAGTCCACAACAAGACTATTCTTTTCGTTGTTGATTTTCTCAACAACTCCGTTCAATCCTTCCTTCTAAGTTCTTTTCATTCTATTTCAATTTTTTCCGGAGTTTTTGTGTCATGTCTTCATCAAGTTCAATCCCATCTTGTGAAGTTCATGTTCTTTTCCTTCCATTTTCAGCCAGAGTGCTACCTAAATCCTTTCAGTCTTATTCGTTTCTTTTCTCATTCTAACCACTCCGGTTAGAATGAGTGCTTTCATAGTCTATCTGATTCCGTCAGCTTTCGATTCTCGTCATTCTCGTCGTTCCTCTCTTCTTCTCGAGTGCTCTCCATTCCTTGCCTCTTCTCTCTTGCGTTTCTTGTTTCACCTCATCTCCTTTTTCCCTTTCGTCTCGGTCCTAAGATCTCGGGACGGGATCTCTTGTTAGTGGAGGAGTGTTGTAACGCCCCGGATTCGATGCGCCAGGTGTCCGCCAGTTATTCGCCGTCTTTGCCATGTCATGTGCTTGCGTGTCTCTCTTTGCCATGTCATTATCTGCATTTTTATCATGTCATCATGTGCATCACATTTGCATACGTGTTCGTCTCATGCATTCGAGCATTTTCACCGTTGTCCGTTTTGCAATCCGGCACTCCTATGCTCCCCGGCGCCCCCTTTTGCCTCTTTTCGTGAGCGGGTGTTAAACGTTCTCGGAATGGACCGAGGTTTGTCAAGCGGCCTTGGTATACCACCGGTAGACCGCCTGTCAAGTTTCGGGTCACTTGGAGGTCGTTTGGTACTCCAACGGTTAACTGGGCAACCGTGAAGCCTCTTTTGTTTGCAGCCCAACACCCCTTCCAAAGTGGCCCAAAACCCAGCAAACTCGCCTCCATGCTCTCGGTCGTTCGATCACGATCGTGTGGGCGAAAACCGCACCTCATTTGGACTCTCCTAGCTCCCTCTACCTATTTATATGTGCTCCTCCCGGATTTTTCGCAGTCCATACCCTAGCTTCGTCCTCCTCGCGCCGCCGGACATGTCCATCCGCGCCGGACATGTCTGCCGGACACGTCATCCCGGCCAATCCGGTGCTGCCACGTCGCCCGCCACCGCCGCCAGCCACCCCCACGCCGCCACCTCACCCGGCCGCGTCTCTCTCTCTCCCGCCGCCCGCGCCGCTGGAGCCCATCCGGGCCCAGGCGGGCCAGCGCCCGCCGCCGCCGCTGAAGCGCCGCCGCTCCTCGCGCCCGTCGGTCTGTCTCCGGCCGGCGCGAGCCACCGAGCTTCGCGGGATCTGCCCGCCTCCGCCTCCCGGCCGCCCGCCTCCGCCCCCGCCTTCCCTTTTCCTCCAGCGCCCGGCCTCGGCCGCTTGCCGCCGCCAGCGGCTGCCGCCCGCCTCCGCCAGGCGTGCTCCTCCGCCCGCTGCCAGCCCTCCGGCCTCCGCGCCGCCACGGCGCCGCCACCGCCCGGCCGCCGTCCGCCGCCGCCACCACTCGCCCGATCTCGCCGCCCCGGCCATCTCCCTCCTCCGACGAACCGCTCCGGCGCCACTCTAGCGACCTCGAAGTCCGAGCCGCCCCGGATCAGATCTCCACAGCGGTTGACTTCTCCGCCCCCTTTTCGTCCAAGTCCTAATCTGCATTAATTTTGTTGCATCTTCATCGCATCACATCTCTGCATCTGTAGCTCCATTTTGTGCGTACAATTTGTAAAATTGTTCGCCTCGACGAGTACATCATATCATCTCATTGCATCATTTTCATTCGAGCTCATCTTGATGCCCGAAATGTTGTTAGAAGAGGGCTATGTGATGTTAGTTTCTGTTTCTTAACAGAACATGCACTTTTGTCATTTTTGCCATGATTGATGTGTGCATTCTATGAACTTGAGTCCTACATGTGTTTTGTAATATGCCATGCCATCTTTACAGGGGTGTATGCCATGTATTTTTGTGATCTCTGTGGTGACTAGCACAAGGATGCAAACTAGGCTTCATGATGTTGCTGATTTTCAGCCCATGTTCTGCTGATATTTTCATGCCATGTAAACTTGATGCTACAGAGAGATCCATGCATATTTTGAGATACTTCAGTAAGGATGTTTTGAACATATGGTTATTCTCTATCCATCCATGCCCTTGTTTGCAATTATGGAGTGCCATAGCTTGAGTCAATCGAGCTCTACTTTTGCTATAAAATGTTTCCTGGCAGGTTGTTTACATGTTATTCAATTTTGCCAAGGTTGTTGTAGTTGATCCGTGTATGCTATGATGTTGTTCTTGCCATGTATAGCTTCTATGCCATGTCTTCTTACTGTGAGTTGCCTTGCCATGCCATGTATTTCTCTGTGGTGAGTGGTTCAAGCTCACCAACATGCCTACTTATTGTTGTTCCTGCCATGTATGAATCTGTAATATAACTTGCCATGTTTACATGGGTGCCATCATATCTTCTGGTCCTTTTCGGCTCATGGTCAGTAAGGGACTTTTGTTCTATGCATTTCGTAGATTCATGCCATGCCTTTGTTTGCCATGATAAGTTCCTATAGCATGTTGTTTGATAGCTCTAAACATTGCAACCTGATGCTATTTCTGCTAAAGTTTGAAACTGTTATTATTTGCAATCTTGCCATGTCATTTTAAGCATGTTCTAGTGATTTCTGGAGATAACTCAGTGTTCATGTTTTGTCATGCTTTACCTTTACATCATGCCCATGCCTTTTGTTTTCATATTGTGGTACTGTAGCATGTTGTGTTGATGCTTGCAATATGCCTAGTTGCTGTTTTGGACAGCTTGTCCTTTAAACTTGTATTGTGTGTATGTGTTGAACCGTTGCTCCGTTTTGCGTGTGCTCTATATGAAACTTGCTTGAGTTTGTATGTAGTTTCATATTATCATGTTGCATCCTTGTTTTGAGGTGTTTGCTTGATGCTTGTATGCATTTTGCATCAATGCCATGTTTAACTTGTTTTGCTCATATCTTCTAGGCCGTAGCTCCAAATTAAATGAACTTTATATGTAACTTGACTAGAATTTCGTGTAGATCATCTTGGTGCATCTTAACTTGCTGTTTAACAACTTCAACTTAAGGTTTATTCAGATCTGGACCAATTTCGAAATTTGCATATGAGGACTTACCGGAATTGTTCTATGTTGTTTCCGGCCTCATTTAAACTTGCTTTGATGTGTTGGTCTTGTATGCATCATATTTTGCCATGAGTAGCTTCATGTAGCTTTGTCATGCATCATACTTGTTGTGCATCTTGTCATGTTCATGTGTGGTGTGTTTACCTTGTTGTGTGCTTCTTCTCGTTAGTTCCTGTTTCGTTGCGATCGTGAGGATTCGTTCGTCTACGCTTGGTTCGTCTTCGTGGCTTCATCTTCTTCACGGACTCGTTCTTCTTCCTTGCGGGATTTCAGGCAAGATGACCGCTACCCTGGATCTCACTACTATCATTGCTATGCTAGTTGCTTCATTCTATCGCTATGATACGCTACCTTTCACCTGTTTATCAAGCCATCCCAAATTGCCATGTCAGCCTCTAACCTTTTGCACCCTTCCTAGCAAACCGTTGTTTGGCTATGTTACCGCTTTGCTCAGCCCCTCTTATAGCGTTGTTAGTTGCAGGTGAAGATGAAGTTTGTTCCTTGTTGGAACATGGAGATGTTGTTCCTTGTTGGAACATGTTTACTTGTTGGGATATCACAATATATCTTATTTAATTAATGCATCTATATACTTGGTAAAGGGTGGAAGGCTCGGTCTTATGCCTGGTGTTTTGTTCCACTCTTGCCGCCCTAGTTTCCGTCATATCGGTATTATGTTCCCGGATTTTGCGTCCCTAACGCGTCGGGTGATTTATGGGACCCCTTGACAGTTCGCTTTGAATAAGACTTTTCCAGCAAGGCCCAACATTGGTTTTACCATTTGCCTCACCTATTACCTTTTTCCTTGGGAGTCGCGCATCCCAAGGGTCATCTTTATTTAGCCCCGGGCCAATGCTTGTCTAAGTGTTGGTCCAAACTAGAGCCCTTTGCAGCGCCACCTCGGGAAACTTGAGGGCTGGTTTTAGTTGTACGGACTGCTCATCCGGTCGTGGCACGAGGCGAGATACACGCGGCTACTATCGAGGTGTCGGCCGCCGGGAGGTCTTGCTGGTCTTGTTTTATTGCTGTCGAAATGTCTTGTAGCCGGATTCCGAGACTGATCGGGTCTTCCGGGGAGAAGGAATATCCTTCGTTGATCGAGAGCTTATCATGGGCTAAGTTGGGACACCCTGCGCAGGTATAAACTTTCGAGAGCCGTGCCGCGGTTATGTGGCAGATGGGAATTTGTTAATGTCCGTTGTAGTAAACTTGAAGCAAACTCTTCTAAAATACACCAACCGTAATGCGTAACGTGAGTGTCTCTTTTCGGGTTGATCGAGAGGAGAACACGGTTTCGGGTTATGTCGGCGTAAGTAGGAGTTCAGGATCACTTCTTGATCATTACTAGTTGACGACCGTTCCTTTGTTTCGCTTCTCGCTCTCTTTTGCGTATGTTAGCCACCATATCATGCTTAGTCGCTGCTGCAACCTCACCACTTTACCCCTTCCTTTCCCTTTAATCTTTGCTAGTCTTGATACCCATGGTAATGGGATTGCTGAGTCCTCGTGGCTCACAGATTACTACACCACCAGTTGCAGGTACAGGTTGCGATGATCTTGACGTGAGAGCGATGTTTACTTGTTTTGGAGTTCTTCTTCTGCTTCTTCTTCGATCAGGGGATAGGTTCCAGGTCGGCAGCCTGGGCTAGCAGGGTGGATGTCGTTTGAGCTTCTGTTTATGTTCCATCCGTAGTCGGATGTTGATCTTGTATGCTGTATTGTTGTATTCATGTGACATTGGATGTATTGTATGTATCCCCATCTATTATGTAATGTTGATGTAATGATATCCACCTTGCAAAAGCGTTTCAATATGCGGGTCTATCCTTGGTGGGACCGTCGAGTTCCTTTTGGATAGGGTCGCATATTCGGCGTGACATTTATATACGTGGGCAGGGCACCCCTTGGAGACTCACCAACTGTTCCAAGCCGTTTGCGGCATCTCCCTCCACGGTTTACTCCTCCGGTCATATTCACGTAGTGGTTAGGCGAAGCTCTGCGTGAATCACATCACCATCACCATCACCATGCCGTCGTGCTGACAAAACTCTCAATCGACACTTTGCCGGATCAATAGTTCGAGGGATGTCATCGAGCTGAACGTGTGCTGAACTCGGAGGTGCCGTACATTCGGTACTTGATCGGTTGGATCACGATGATGTTCGACTACATCAACCGCATTAACCAAACGCTTCCGCTTTCGGTCTACGAGGGTACGTGGACACACTCTCCCCCTCTCGTTGGTATGCATCTCCTAGATAAATCATGCATGGCCGTAGGGAAATTTTTGAAATTGCATGCTATGTTCCCTAACAGAAGCTTGCTTACTACGCCCTCTCCGTCGCCCACGCACGCGGTCGCTCGCAGGATGAGGAGTGGGTTTTGACTACAGCGCCAATGGGAGTCCTGGACTAAGGGGTCCTCGGGTGTCCGACCTGTTAGTCATGGGCCGGACTGATGGGCTATGAAGATACAAAGACCGAAGGCTGCACCTGTTTCCGGATAGGACTCTCCTTGGCGTGGAAGGCAAGCTTGGCGACCGAATATGTAGATTCCTTTCTTTGTAACCGACCTTGTGTAACCCTAGATCCTCCCGGTGTCTACATAAACCGGAGGACTTAGTCCGGAGGGAGATACTCATTACCATAGTCATACTGGCTAGGCTTTAGGGTTTAGCAATCTCGATCTCGTGGTAGATCAACTATTGTAATACTCATATTCATCAAGATCAATCAAGCAGGAAGTAGGGTATTACCTCCATAGAGAGGGCCCAAACCTGGGTAAACATCGTGTCCCCTGTCTCCTGTTACCATCAACCTTAGACGCACAGTTCGGGACCCCCTACCCGAGATCCACCGGTTTTGACACCGACATTGGTGCTTTCATTGAGAGTTCCACTCTGCCGTCCCCAAAAGGTTTCGATGGCCCCTTCAATCATCAACAATGATGCTATCCAAGGAGAAACCTTTTCTCCCTGGATAGATCTTCGTATTCGGCAACTTTGCACTATAGGCCAATTCGTTTGGCCATCTGGAGCAGAACGATAGCTATGCCCCTGGCCATCAAGTCAGATTTGGGAGCTTGAACTATGTCCGTGGAGATTTGAACTTCGTCGGATTTGAGACCGCGGCAACCACTCGTGGTCACCTTGATGAACATGACTTAAATCTGTTGTCAAACTGTATCCAGGAGATAGCTCCTGTAACGGCTCCAGCCTTAGATCCAGAGCATACAACGCCATTCAAGGATTGGAGGCTCAACCCTACCGCGGAGGCCACAGATTTCCCTGCGTTGGAGCCGCACATGGACTTAACCTCACACAATATTTGTGTCACCGGAACTCCGGACTCATCTCAGGGCGTAAGTTCCGAACCATGTGAGTCCAGGGATGCCGAACTTGATCGTTTATCGATCTTCGAGTTCAGCGCCGCAGACATCTTCCAGCGCTCGCCCTTGGGCGATGTGCTAAATTCATTAAAGAGCCTGTCCTTGGCGGGGGAGTCATAGCAGAACTATTTTCGGTTCGAACTAGGGGCTGATGAAGGAGAATCTTGCTCCCCACCCACCACCCACTTCATAGCCACAGTCGAGGATTTAACCGACACGCTTGATTATGACTCCGAAGACATCGACGATATGGACGACGATGCCGATGAGGAGCAAAATCAAAGTCCGCCCTTCACTGGACGCTGGACGGCGACCTCTTCGTATGATGTGTACATGGTGGATACACCCAAAACAACCAATGACGATGACAAAGAAAATCCAGTCGAGAATAAACCTCCTGAGACACAGCAAAAACGTCGGCGTCCTCGGCACCGCTCTAAGTCACGTCATTCAAAAGACAGCAATGCTGGCACCGGAGAAAATAATACTCCGGACGATGCCGAAAACAATGAAGACCTTGCTGAGGTAACATCCGAACAGGAGGAGCAAGAAAACGGGCAAGCCAGCCACGACAAACATGCCAGGCCCAACGACTCGGAGGACGGTAGTTACCGTTCGCTCTCCGAGGATGAGGAAAGCCTCAGCAACAAAGATTTCATCGTGCCTGAGGAACCTCTCGAGCAGGAGCGCTTCAAGCGCCAGCTAATTGATACATCTTCGTAGTATCTAGTTCCATGCCAATATTATACAACTTTCATATACTTTTGGCAACTTTTTATACTATTTTTGGGACTAACATATTGATCCAGTGCCCAGTGCAAATTCCTATTTGTTGCATGTTTTATGTTTCGCAGAAACCCCATATCAAACGGAATCCAAATGGGATAAAAACGGACGAGAATATTTTTGGAATATTTGGAGAATATGGGAGGAAGAATCAACGCGAGACGGTGCCCGAGGGGGGCACGAGGCAGGGGGGCACGCCTGCCCCCCTTGTGACCCCCCCGTAAGGCGGTTGCTGCTCTACTTTGGCCGCAAGAAAGCTAATTTTCGGAAAAAAATCTCGGCGAAGGTGTAGCGGTGTAGCCTCTCTCTTACCCGCTGTAATCTCTACTTAAACATGGTGCTCAACGCTATATATTATTTCCCAATGATGTATGGCTATCCTATGATGTTTGAGTAGATCCGTTTTGTCCTATGGGCTATTTGATGATCAAGATTGGTTTGAGTTGCATGTTTTATTATTGGTGTTGTCCTATGGTGCTCTCCGTGTCTCGCAAGCGTGAGGGATCCCCGCTGTAGGGTGTTGCAATATGTTCATGATTCGCTTATAGTGGGTTGCGTGAGTGACTGAAACACAAACCCGAGTAAGGGGCTTGTTGCGTATGGGATAAAGAGGACTTGATGCTTTAATGCTATGGTTGGGATTTACCTTAATTATATTTAGTAGTTGCGGATGCTTGCTAGATTTACAATCATAAGTGCATATGATCCAAGTAGAGAAAGTATGTTAGCTTATGCCTCTCCCTCAAATAAAATTGCCATAATGATTACCGGTCTAGTTATCGATTGCCTAGGGACAAATAACTTTCTCGTGACAAAAAGCTCTGTACTGAAACTAACTTAGTTGTGTCTTCATCTAAACAGCCCCTAGTCTTTATTTACGCGCTCTTTATTTTCTTGCAAACCTATCCAAAAACACCTACAAAGTACTTCTAGTTTCATACTTGTTCTAGGTAAAGCGAACGTTAAGCGTGCGTAGTGTTGTATCGGTGGTAGATAGAACTTGAGGGAATATTTGTTCTACCTTTAGCTCCTCATTGGGTTCGACACTCTTACTTATCGAAAGAGGCTACAATTGATCCCCTATACTTGTGGGTTATCACTAATAGCCAATGCAAGGAGCCTGAAAAATAAATAGTAGCAGCTTCAAGTTGACCAATATCTGCTCGTCGACGGATGGATGATGTCTGGCAGCGAAGAATCTGACCTCGGGCGCTTGACCAAGAGTTACCCGAAGCGAAGGCTGCTACCCCAGTTCGATGAAGAGGTGCCGGAGCCCATACCTCCCTCGCGTAATGCGGCCGACCGACCGGACAGTGCGGCGGACTGACCACCACGTGGTCGGGATAGAGCGGCAACTTAGGCCAAACAACAGCCTGCCCCACCACCTCGTAAAAATAGAGATGAAACAGCTCGGGGTCATACATACGACCTCCGGCAGACCCTGGATAGTAGAGCAGGACATACCCAATCGATTTATGGATCGCGAGGACGTCCCTCGACATGTGATGATGGCTACCTATTCATACGTGACAAACCTAGTCACACCCGAGCCGATAACCGCAGATGAACTCCATTGGAGCTACGGCGCAATGCGGCCAGATACAGAGGCGCCACACTGTTGGGGATCATAGAAGAAATTTAAAATTTTCTACGCATCACCAAGATCAATCTATGGAGTCATCTAGCAACGAGAGAGAGGAGTGCATCTACATACCCTTGTAGATCGCGAGCGGAAGCATTCAAGAGAACGGGGTTGATGGAGTCGTACTCATCGTGATCCAAATCACCGATGATCCTAGCGCCGAACAGACGGCACCACCGCGTTCAACACACGTACGGAGGGGAGACGTCTCCCGCGCCTTGATCCAGCAAGGAGGAGGGAGAGGTTGAGGAAGAGAGCTCCAACAGCAGCACGACGGCGTGGTGGTGATGGAGCGGCAGTACTCCGGCAGGGCTTCGCCAAGCTCTAGAGGGGAGGGGCTGCGCCTTGGATGTGGTGCTGCAGCCCTCCCCTCACCCCTCTATTTATAGGGAGAAGGGGGAAGGGGGCCGTCCCCTCTAGATGGGATCTAGAGGGGGGCGACGGCCAAGGGGGAGGGGGCTTGCCCCCCAAGCAAGGGAGGCGCCCCCCTTAGGGTTCCCCCCAACCCTAGGCGCATGGGCCCAAGGGGGGGATGCGCCCAGCCCTCCTAGGGGCTGGTTCCCTTCCCTCTACGGCCCATAAGGCCCTGCGAGAGAGGTGGCCCCTCCCGGTGGACCCCCAGTGGCCCCGGTACATTACCGGTATGCCCCTGAACTTTTCCGGTGACCATATGACAACTTCCCATATATAAATCTTCACCTCCGGACCATTCCGGAACTCCTCGTGACGTTCGGGATCTCATCCGGGACTCCGAACAACATCGGTAATCACATACATATCTTCCTTATAACCCTAGCGTCATCGAACATTAAGTGTGTAGACCCTACGGGTTCTTGAATCACACAGGCATGACCGAGACAGCTCTCCGGCCAATAACCAACAACGGGATCTGGATACCCATGTTGGCTCCCACATGTTCCACGATGATCTCATCAGATGAACCATGATGTCGAGGATTCAAGTAATCCCGTATACAATTCCCTTTGTCAGTCGGTACGTTACTTGCCCGAGATTTGATCGTCGGTATCCCAATACCTCGTTCAATCTCGTTACCGGCAAGTCACTTTACTCGTTCCATAATGCATGATCCCGTGACAAACCACTTGGTCACATTGATCTCATTATGATGATGCATTACCGAGTGGGCCCAGAGATACCTCTCCGTCATACGGAGTGACAAATCCCAGTCTCAATCCGTGCCAACCCAACATACACTTTTGGAGACACCTGTAGTGTACCTTTATAGCCACCCAGTTACGTTGTGACGTTTGGTACACCCAAAGCACTCCTACGGTATCCGGGAGTTGCATGATCTCATGGTCTAAGGAAATGATACTTGACATTAGAAAAGCTCTAGCAAACGAACTACACGATCTTGTGCTATGCTTAGGATTGGGTCTTGTCCATCACATCATTCTCCCAATGATGTGATCCCGTTATCAATGACATCCAATGTCTATGGTCAGCAAACCGTAACCATCCATTGATCAACGATCTAGTCAACTAGAGGCTCACTAGGGACATGTTGTGGTCTATGTATTCACATATGTATTACGATTTCCGGATAACACAATTATAGCATGAACAATAGACAATTATCATGAACAAGGAAATATAATAATAATCATTTTATTATTGCCTCTAGGGCATATTTCCAACAGTCCCCCACTTGCACTAGAGTCAATAATATAGTTACATTGTGATGAATCAGACACCCATAGAGTTCTGGTTTGATCATGTTTTGCTCGCGGAAGAGGTTTAGTCAATGGATCTGCGACATTCAGATCCGTATGCACTTTGCAAATATCTATGTCTCCATCTTGAACATTTTCACGAATGGATTTGAAACGATGCTTGATGTGCCTAGTCTTCTTGTGAAACCTGGGCTCCTTGGCAAGGGCAATGGCTCCAGTGTTGTCACATAAGAGAATCATCGGCCCTGACGCATTGGGAATAACTCCTAGGTCGGTAGTGAACTCCTTCATCCAGATTGCTTCATGTGCTGCCTCCGAGGCTGCCATGTATTCCGCTTCACATGTAGATCCCGCCACGACGCTTTGCTTGCAACTGCACCAGCTTACTGCCCCACCATTCAAAATATACACGTATCCGGTTTGTGACTTAGAGTCACCCAGATCTGTGTCGAAGCTAGCGTCGATGTAACCCTTTACGATGAGCTCTTCGTCACCTCCATAAACTAGATACATATCCTTAGTCCTTTTAAGGTACTTCAGGATATTCTTGACCACTTTCCGGTGTTCCATGCCGGGATTACTTTGGTACCTTCCTACCAAACTTATGGCAAGGTTTACATCAGGTCTGGTACACAGCATGGCATACATGCTAGACCCTATGGCCGAGGCATAGGGGACGACACTCATCTTTTCTATATCTTCTACCGTGGTCGGACATTGAGCCGAGCTCAATTTCACACCTTGCAACACAGGCAAGAACACCTTCTTGTCGGCGTTCTGGGAACGGGGGTCCCCAGACTTGCCCGCCTGTGGCCTGCGGCGTGGCTCAAGTGGGGGCCCAGTGCGGCCCAGCTTCATCAGCTCAAGCTCAAGACCCTCGCGAGGGGCCAAGCCTTGCGGGGCGGACGACAGGAACCTACCTAAGGAGCAGCCTCGTTAGGCAGGCTCGCGAGGATGCAGAGAGATCAAGGCAGGGAACCTCGCGAGGGCGCCCTGTGACGCAAGCCATGACGATCAAGGCCAGGCGGGCGCCAGGCGGGCGCCAGCCCGCGCAGTGTCCTCATTTCCCCTTTGGTGCAAAGGAGGCAAGCACAGGCCAAGGCATCGGGCAAAGGTTACCGCTTCGGTGCAACAAGACCAAGACCAGCAGAACAGCAGGATGGAGGTCATCGCGGAGCCCGGGACGGCGTCACCGTCAGAGCCTTTGGCAGCCGATGACCAACTTTGGTCAGGATAAGTGTACTAGATGTTCCCCTTCAAAATGGCCAATTGTTGGCGCCCTTCCCACTCATTATTTGGGAAGAGGCCCAGGGCCTCCCTCTATAAATAGGACTAGCCACCACCAAAGTAAGGAGATATCGAGATCACAGAGAGAGAGAGAGAGAGAGGCGACTGAACTCACCCAAGCAGTTCATCGCACCAGCTCAAGAACAGACCCTCGCGAGGCTGTTCTTCCTTTGTATTGTTCATCATCAGCCCCTAAGGCAATCCACCACACCACAAACTAGAGTAGGGTATTACACCACAACGGTGGCCCGAACTAGTATAAACCATGTGTCTCTTGTGTTGTTCATCCTTCATAGTTTAGATCCCTCGCAATCCATTCTCGCGTGAGCTGGTAAGGGAAAGATCTCCGCGCGCACCCCAGTGTTCGAACCTCTAGGGTCTGCCGGAACCCGAAATCTGACATTTGGCGTGCTAGGTAGGGGTTCGCCAAAATCCTTCCTCCGCTGGTCGCGTCTTATTCTTCGTCGTGTCCATGGCCGACGCTCGCCGAGCTCAAGTCGCCTAGACGACTCCTGTCAGCGGACGCCCCCGCCGTTCCCCGTCGCCTGCCGCCAACGGCCGGTGGGGAACGGGCAGCAGACCTGTTGGGGGGAGCTGCGCGACCTCTACCTCGCCCCTCGCGCTGGGCCGGCGCCCCCGGTCGTCGCAGCTCTCCTAGGCGGCTCACTGGCGCCACCTTCGAGCCGCCACGTCAAGCCGTTCACCCGCCAGATCGCCGCCGCCTCCAAGCGCCAGGGAGCCCCGCCGGGCTGGGTGGCGCCCGAGGCCGACCTGCTCTTCAACTCGGAGGATCACCCCTACAACCCGATGCTGTGCACCCCACCATCTGCGAGGTGGCAGTCACCAGGAACCTCATCGATGGCGGAGCCGGCCTCAGCATGCTTTCTGTGGAGGCCTTCAGCCTCCTCCACGTGCCACCAGAGCGGCTCCACCCCAGCAGGCCTTTTTCCAGAGTCGGAGACAGCTCCACCGCCTGATTGGGACAAATTCGCCTCCCGGTGACCTTCGGCACCCGCGACAACTTCCGCACGGAGCTGATCGACTTCGACATCGCCCCCATCGGCCTCCCCTACAACGCCATCCTCGGCTACCCGGCCTTGGCTCGGTTCATGGCAGCAACTCACCCTGCGGACAACCTCATGGAGATGCCCGGTGTCAGGACCCCGATTCCAAGTCACATCGATCTAGCCGGTAACACCTCATATCACTTTGCGGCCTCACGCACGGTATTCCCACGGGTGTCGCCTTACCATGGCCCGGGACCGTTTGCGTCTTTTGGCTCACGTATATGATAGTGTCGCTAGCATCCATATGACAGAGAACCCGGGCCGACATGGCTAGTCGTGAACCCAAAGCGGCACTAACCCATGGGGACAGGCATACATGAATCACATCGAGCATGTCGGTCATCAACATATGAATTCGGGCTGTAGCACTGGGCTAACAGGACTCCGGTATCCCGCTGTAGCAGCTAGGCAGGACTCGAATATCACCGCGTGACATTTCCCGAAGGACAGACATAGGAACAAAGTGAAACACATGCCGGCCAGTCAAGTGTCCAAGCAGTAGTGCTGGGCTAGCGAGGACTCCGTGAACCGGGCTGTAGCGGACTACTATCGCTCAAGCACGAGACTACATTTCCCCATATGAGAGGCTGCCAAGGATAAACAACTAATTGTCGGATCCCACACATACCAAGCATTTCAAACATACACACAATATGCTCAATATGTGCAAATACAACATGGCATCACAACATAACTCTCGACTCAAATATTTATTCATTAGGCCCGAGGAGCGAGATATTACAAACATGGGTCTCATGACCCAACACTTAGAAACATACAAGTCAAAGCACAAGCGGAAGCTAAACATGTCCGAGTACAGACAACTATAAATGAAAAAGGCTGAGAAGCCTGACTATCTACCAGATCCTGCCGAGGGCACAAGATCGTAGCTGAGGTAACAAGCTAAACGTCGAAGTCCAAGCGGAACTACTAGCGAGACTGAAGTCTCTCTGCAAAACATAAAATAAGCATACGTGAGTACAATTGTACTCAGCAAGACTTACATCAGAACTAACTACATATGCATCATTATCAAAAGGGGGTGGTGGAGTTTGACTGCAGTAAGCCAGCTTTGACTCGGTGGCTATCCTGAACTACGACCGCAAGTAACTCTTTTGAGGTGGCGCACACGAGTCCACATATTCACCATATCAATACACTACTATGGACCACATAGTCCAGGTTTATCGCCTATTCGGGTTCCATCCGCAGGGAGTCCGGCCGAGGTTTCCCATACAGCCCCGAACGATGTGTGTAGGGTTCCCGAGACACCAAACGGGCGAATCGGTACACCGGGCCACGTGCCTACCGCAACACAACCCACCCCTAAGGTCAGCGTTGCGTGCGGCCCCCAGCATGCTACAAACACTAGAAACTACTTGCAACTCCTGAACTGAGGACAAGGGTGGTTAAGAAGCCGAGAGAGTCAATTGAGGATCCCAATGTGTGGTAGTAACTGTTTCATGGATCACAAACACAGAACTCGGTTCCTGAGGACGGCTGTAATGAGACAACCCACCATGTACTCCTACATGGCCTCTCACCGCTACCTTTACCAAATCGTGTTCACACACTTAGCTCACACACAGTAGAACATGTTCACACAACCATTCCAATTCATTCCCGATGAATCGACCTGACTCAACTCTAAGCGATGCAGGCATGAAAAACAAGCATGAATGAGTAGGCACAACAGGCTCAAACAACTCCTACTCATGCTAGTGGGTTTCATCTAATTCTTGTGGAATGACAGTCATCAGAGGATAAAGGGGTTCAGCTACCGCAGCAAGTAACACATGAGTCGTTGTTGTCCTAATGCAGTAAAATAGAGCATGAGCGAGAGAGTGGGATTATATCGGAATGAACAAGGGGTTTTGCTTGCACAGCACTTCAAGATAATATAGTTCTTCATTGGTGTCATCGAATTCATCGTCGGTACGTCGTCTACTGAGAGGGGACAATTACCGGCAAACAAGAGAGAACACAATCAATGCAATGCACATTCACATGAATGACATGTCATGTTAAGGTACTGAATTCACCTAATGCAATATCTAGCCAAGTTAATTGAAGTGGAATTCAAACAAGAACAAATTCCAACTCCAAATGTATTTCATAAATTACCCTAATCATGATTCATCCTATTCAGTGAGGTTAACTTGTTCAAACATGCATGATCATGGCATAAACAGATTCTTCATATTTTTCTGATCATTTTTCATATATAATTTATTTGATTTGGAGTTACGGTTGATTTTATATGATTTTTTAGAAGTTAGCACTATTTTCTGGAATTTCCTGAATTAACTTAAATCCAGAAACTAGTTATTGCGTCATCAGTGTGTCGGTGACGTCAAGAAGTCAAAGCGCCAGCCAGTCAAACTCGACGGCTGGGACCCACGGGTCGATGTAACAGGCTGGTTTGGGTGGATGACATGTGGGACCAATCAATGGCACGTCGGCAAAGTCAATGCTGACGTGTGGGTCCCAATGGGTTATGAATTAATGTAAACAGAAAATTAAATTAAACTAATCAGGTATGAGGCCCACATGGCAGTGGCACTAGGGTTGGTTTAGCTGGGTCATTAGTGGCTAATGGCGTGCCACGTCATCGCCCCGGAGTTCGCCGTGGCGCGACCAAACGCTTGGCGGATGTTCGCCGGGGCTGCGCTTCTGGCGCGGCCGGGCAAGAGAAGGGCACGAGGGAGGAGGCCTCACTCGCGCATCGAGCAGAGCAGGTGGGAGGTCGCGGGGTGGTCGGAGCTCGCGGAAGTGAGCTTCATGGCGGCGCCGGAGGTCGGGTGAGTCTTGGGGTTGGCGCTATAGGGCACGCAGGAGGGCAAGTTAGCGTGTGCGTTATGCTCTGGTGGCTTCCGCCGCGTGACGCGCTCTAATCGAGTTCAAGCAGTGGCGAGGGACGGCGGCGACATGGCGGCGGCGACATGGCGGCGGCGGGGAAGCTTCGGCCACGGCAGGCTCTGACCTAGAGGGCGGGCGCGACCAGGGGAAAGGGGAGACGACGCGGGTGCTCACAGCGCGTCCGATGGCGTCGTCGGCGAGGTCGGGGGCGGTCGGGTTGCTGCGAATCGACGATGACGACTGTCGGTGCAGAGGGCGAAGACAATGGCGATGGCGGCGCTGCGGGGCGCTCCGGCGTCGTTTAGCTCGGCGAGACGAAGAAGAGATCGGCGGAGCTCTTAGGGGACGGCAGAGGGCAAGGGGGTGGCTGTGGTCGCGTGGCAGCGAGCGGCGACGGGCATGCTTTCGGTCATGGGGGGGAAGCAGAGGAGCGAGGGAAGGGAGGTCCAGAGCGAGGAGAAGTGGGAGGGTCGGGAGGCGTGTGGCATCGCCCGACGCGAGGGGAAGTGCGGGGAGGCGGCGAGCTGGCGGCTGGCTGGCGCTTCACGCACCTGCTTCTCCTTTTGGCAGAAGGTTGAAGAAGCAGGCAGCGCTGGCTGGGCCGGGCCAGCCAACTGGGCCGCCAGGTGGCCAGTCGAGGTGGGCTGCCAGGTACAGGTAAGCTGGGCCAGGTTAGTTTCCTTCTCTTTTTTTCTACTTTTGTTCTGTTTTCTATATATTTTTGGTATGTTTTGAATTAGTAAAAATACTAACTTATTTTATAAAATCCTGACAAAAATTGTGGGCACTATTTGAATTATTTCCAACAGCCCTCAATTGTTTTCAGAAGTATTGAAGCATTTAAAATATTTATAGGCATTAAATGCTCCAATTCAAATATTTTAAGAATTAATCCAGTGACCAAATATGTCATGAAAAATGCGCATCACCTCTGGTTATGGTTTATAGCATTTTTCCAGAAATGATGAACATTTCCTAAAGCCATTTGGATTCACTGAAAATTAATTTTTAGTTCAACCTATTGAATTCTTTTAATGCTAGGGTTTAGGCAATCCCCATTTCAATTTTCATAAAATTTAAACATGATGCATGGATGCAATGCCGCTAGTTACAAGCAAGCTCTAGGGCTGTGACAACTCACACCCACTAAACAAGAATCTCGCCCCGAGATTCAAGACGTGAGGTAAGAGGAAAAGGGGAGTCACAAAACTATCACAATCTTCATGATCCATTTGCCCTTCTCGAAGATGTTGATTCACTCCATCATCTTGGTCTTGACGTCTTTGCTTTCGAGATCTTCACTCGACACGATAACAGAAAGAAGGGGGAAACCCTACAGGATTTAATCTTCTTGAAGATCGAGCAACTCAAGATCAGTTCATGGAGAGACGTAAGAACAACTCTTGGGTTGAGACACCAAACACACATTAGGAATGATGGTAAAGAAATGGATGACGAAGGTTCAAATTGGTAGGCAACCATTCCACGCTTATGTAAAATGGTGCACGGTTTCAAAGTAACAAGGAGATGATTGCCATGATTCCATAACGGAAGACCTTAGGAAGGGTGACTCGTTGGGTTGTTCCCTTAAGTGGCAAAAAGAGTTACTTTTGATCCATAGATCTTTGGAACTCTTCATACCAGCTTAAGGCAATTACAAATGATCGTTTGGTGGAGTGCAAAGGAATGGCATACCCAGACTAGAATGGATGATGTGGACTACCTTGTTGAAGACAACGCAATGGATGATTTTTGCTTATCATCGGAGGTGGAGGGGACCCATGGTAAGTCCACTTTTGAGGATGATCCTAGACACCAATTACTGAGAAGGGCAGCCCATGGAAGATTGGCACGATGGGATGCAAGCTGGGAACAAAATGCAAATGTTGGGAAGGTTCCAACCATCATATCTGCCTGAGATTCAGATCTGGTTGGTGGTAGGATATTCCAGACTCATCGAGTCTAGAAAGAAAAATGGAAGTTTGCAACACCAATCGACGAGAAGATGTTGCGAGAGTCTCGGGAATGAACTACGATAGCAAGCTCCAAAACATGAGCTGGTTCTGCTACACCCATGTGAACACGTTGTCCCAGACAAGCATGACCACATGGTAGTCTTACAACAAAACACTACCGAGTTCAGGTGGGGGAACCATCATCGAGGATATCGAAGTCTTTCCATAAGTCCAGATTAGCTCTTATGAAGGGACTCCTTCTCCTTGAGCAAGTCAGTCAGTGGCTTGGTGTGCTAGGAACACATATGGAGTGGAGGCGGCCAACCTATCAAACCATAGGGCACTTCGCACGTGCATGACTAACTTGGGACGATTCCAGAGGAAACAAAAGAAGCTTTCTCGAGTTCACGGCGGCAACTTGCATCAGATGCACATGAATTAGAGGAAGTCACTACTTTCATCCAAACATATGCTTCATGAACGAAACACGAAGAAATGCTTACACAAATTTCCAACACTAGGTTGATGTTCAACATGACTCATGGGGAGACAAAATGCTGCTGATGGGCTCAACAACAACTCATCGAATTTCCATATCCTTTGGACTTCCACCATCATGTGAACACGGTGATAGCATTGGTCGACCAAAAGATATAATGGTGTATGCTCGAGGGATCAACCACGAGTAAGACAACATTACGAACATCGTTAGTACTGATTTGATTTGACGATAGCCCACACTCAAATCAAAGGATTGATAAGACAATAGGTCCACAACTGATCACGAGGACCAATCGATGAAGATACCATCTTTCTTCAACACACACTACACAAGAATATCCCTTGAACGAACTAAGTTAGGCAAGCTTTTATCTTCCAACTCTCCAAGTTGTTGTCTAGCTTAACCAACTAGCTCAGGGATATCCAACACAGATTCTTGGAGAAAGGGTGGTTCACAAGAAACCAACTTGATCACGAGCTCAACATAATAGTCAGGAAACAACCCGGTAACACTTCCAAGAAGATATTTGGAAAGTCACGAACCACCGGTATGTTACCAAGCTCGAGAACAATCTTGCTTTTGAGGGCAAGACGGTATGATCGAATGAGTGAGGACTTGACAGGATCCTAACTCATAGATCGAAGAGTGCACCAGAACTAAGGACTAGGTAGCACGATTAATCTTAGGATGATGATTTAATAACCAACACGCTAAGAATGATAATATTGTCCATTTACTACCAAGCAACGAGGTTGCTAGGAGTATTGATTTCACACATCAAAATTCATTTGTCGGTATTCCGGTTGCAACAACACGGGACGGAGGAATGAACGGTGATGGCGAGAAGCATCACTGCATCAAGAATTCCTAAGAGGTTGTGCAATTCCCATGACATTCTTGACATAAGATGGCAATACTTCAGGGTAGAACAGAATCAAAAGCTTGATTGCATTTTGATCTGCGGGATACAACTACTTTGACCCAATCCAGGAAATGGAAAAGGGTACTGGAGTTTGTTTCTCCTAGTCATTCTGGAATAGAATGGCTCGACGGACCACAAGAAATTGCGCATTTTAGAGTATCCACTTTCACTTGTCTATGAACTGATATAGGCAACCCAGAAGTCCTTTTCCGCGGACACGGCTATTCAATAGATCATATTAACCCTGCAGGGTGTACTTCTTCACACACGCTCACCACTTACCGCCGTTTACCGACATGTACTCGGCAACCTTCAGCGGAAGCCCAACGTGGGTGTCGGCCACAGCCTACCTAAACACTCAAGTCCCTAGTCCAGGTTTATCGCCTATTCGGTTCCATCCAGGAGTCCGGCGAGGTTTCCCATACAGCCCCGAGCGATGTGTGCGGGTTCCCGAGACACCAAACGGGTGAATCGGTACAGCATGACCCGCGTGCCTCACTGCAACACAACCCACCCCTAAGGTCAGCGTTGCGTGCCCCCAAAGATGCTACAAACACGAGAAACTACTTGCAACTCCCGGACTGAGGACAAGGGTGGTTAAGAAGCCGAGAGAGTCAATTAAGGATCCCAATGTGTGGTAGTAACTATTTCATGGATCATAAACACAGAACTCAGTTCCTGAGGACGGCTGCAATGAGACAACCCACCATGTACTCCTACATGGCCTCTCACCGCTACCTTTACCAAATCGTGTTCACACACTTAGCTCACACACAGTAGAACATGTTCACACAACCATTCCAATTCATTCCCGATGAATCAGACTTGACTCAACTCTAAGCAGTAGCAGGCATGACAAACAAGCATGAATGAGTAGGCACAACAGGGCTCAAACAACTCCTACTCATGCTAGTGGGTTTCATCTAATTCTTGTGGAATGACAGTCATCACAGAGGATAAAGGGTTCAGCTACCGCAGCAAGTAACACATGAGTCGTTGTTGTCCTAATGCAGTAAAATCGAGCAGGAGCGAGAGAGTGGGATTATATCGGAATGAACAAGGGGGTTTTGCTTGCCTGGCACTTCTGAAGATAATATAGTTCTTCATCGGTGTCATCGAATTCATCGTCGATGACGCCGCTCTTGAGAGGGACAATTACCGGCAAACAAGAGAGAACACAATCAATGCAATGCACATTCACATGAATGACATGTCATGTTAAGGTACTGAATTCACCTAATGCAATATCTAGCCAAGTTAATTGAAGTGGAATTCAAACAAGAACAAATTCCAACTCCAAATGTTATTTCATAAATTACCTTAATCATGATTCATCCTATTCAGTGAGGTTAACTTGTTCAAACATGCATGTTCATGGCATAAACAGATTCTTCATATTTTTCTGATCATTTTTCATATATAATTTATTTCATTTGGAGTTACGGTTGATTTTATATGATTTTTAGAAGTTAGCACTATTTTCTGGAATTTCCTGAATTAACTTAAATCCGAAACTAATTCTTTGCGTCATCGGTCGTCGAGTAAGGACGTCAGCAAGTCAAAGCGCTAGCCCAGGTCAAACTCGACGGCTGGGACCCACGGGTCGTGTAACAGGCTGGTTTGGGTGGATGTCATGTGGGACGATCAGCGGCACGTCGGCAAAGTCAATCTTGACGTGTGGGTCCCAAATGGGTTATGAACTAATCTAAGCAGAAAATTAAATTAAACTAATCAGCGCAGGGCCCACATGGCGAGTGGCACTAGGGTTGGTTTAGCTGGGTCATTAGTGGCTAATGACGTGCCTCGCCACCGACCACCGGAGTTCGACCGCGGCGACCAAACGCTGGCGGATGTTCGCCGGCTGTGCTCAGGCGGCGGCCGGCAAGAGAGAACACAGGAGGAGGCCCTCACTGTGTGCGCATCGAATGCAGCAGGTGGGAGGTCGCGGGGTGGTCGGAGCTCGCGGAAGTGAGCTTCATGGCGCCGGAGGTTGGGTGAGTCTTGGGTTGGCGCTGTAGAGCGCACGGAGGCAAGTTAGTGTGTGCATTATGCTCTGGTGGCTTCCCGAGCGCGGTGGCGCGCTCCTAATCGAGTTCAAGCGGTGGCAGGGACGGCGGCGACACGGCCGGCGGCAGGGGAAGCTCGGCCACGGCAGGGCTACGGCCTAGAGGGCGGGCGCGACTAGGGGAGAAGGGGGAGACGACGCGGGTGCTCACAGCGCGTCCGATGGCGTCGTCGGCGAGGTCGGGGGCGGTCGGGTTGCTGCGAATTGACGACGATGACTGTCGGTGCAGAGGGCGAAGACAATGGTGATGGCGGCGCTGCGGGGCGCTCCGGCGTTGTTTAGCTCGGCGGAGACGAAGAAGAGGTCGGAGCGGAGCTCTTGGGGACGGCAGAGGGGCAAGGGGGGGTGGCTGTGGTCGTGTGGCAGCGAACGGCGGCGACGGGCATGCTTGGTCATGGGGGGGAAAGCAGAGGAGCGAGGGGAAGGGAGGTCCAGAGAGCGAGGGAGAAGTGGGAGGGGGTCGGGGAGGCGCGTGGCTTTGCCAGACGCGAGGGGAAGCGTATACAAGCGGGGCTGGCGTGGCTCGGCTGTCGCCATCACGCACCGCTTCTCCTTCCAGCGAAAGGTTGAAGAAGCAGGCAGCGCTGGCTGGGCTGGGCCAGCCAACTTGGTCGCCAGGTGGCCAGTCGAGGTGGGCTGCCAGGTACAGGTAAGCTGGGCCAGGTTAGTTTCCTTCTCTTTTTTTCTACTTTTGTTCTGTTTTGTATATATTTTTGGTATTTTTGAATTAGTAAAATACTAACTCATTTATAAAATCGACAAAAATTGTGGGCACTATTTGAATTATTTCCAACAGCCCTCAATTGTTTTCAGAAGTATTGAAGCATTTAAAATATTTATAGGCATTAAATGCTCCAATTCAAATATTTTAAGAATTAATCCAGTGACCAAATATGTCATGAAAAATGTGCATCACCTCTGGTTATGGTTTATAGCATTTTTCCAGAAATGATGAACATTTCCTAAAGCCATTTGGATTCACTGAAAATTAATTTTTAGTTGAACCTATTGAATTCTTTTAATGCTAGGGTTTAGGCAATCCCCATTCAATTTTCATAAAATTTAAACATGATGCATGGATGCAATGCCGCTAGTTACAAGCAAGCTCTAGGGCTGTGACACCCGGGAGCAGCGGCGTCCTTACCGTGTCGGGAAACACTGGAGAGGCACTGCAGGCGCTCGAGCATGTTTTCAAAGCAGCTGCAACGGCACGACCCACCGGCGCTGACGCTCCCGAGCCCAAGGGGGCTGCGCCATCCAAGAAGAAGCAGCTATTCACTCAAAACAAGGCGGAAACCAAGCAGGTACAGGTACCAGTCAGCGAGGACGGGTCCACTGACGCCTCCTTCACCATAGGTGCAAACCTTGAACCTGAGCAGGAGGAGGCCTTGGTAAAGTTCGCGTGCAAACAAGAAGGTGTTCGCATGGGGGCCTGATCAGTTGGCAGGGGTCCCGAGGGGCGTGATTGAGCATCACCTCAACGTGTGCCCCAACGTCGGCCCCGTGAAGTAGAAGGCGAGGCGACAGTCCACAGAGAAACAAGCTTTTGTCGTCCAAGAGACCCACAAGCTGGAGGCAGCAGGGGTTATTCGCGAGGTCCGCTACCCGGATTGGCTGGCCAACCCAGTTGTCGTGCCAAAGAAAGGGGGAAAGGAGCGTATGTGCGTCGACTTCACCAACCTCAACAAGGCCTGCCCACAGGATCCGTTTCTGCTTCCTTGCATTGACCAGATCGTCGATTCTACCGCTGAGTGTGACCTGCTATGCTTCCTGGATGCCTTCTCAGGCTATCACCAGATCAAGATGGCGGTAGAAGACGTGGAAAAATGGCTTTCCTGACCCCGTGCGGAGTGTACTGCTTTACCTGCATGCCATTTGGGTTGCGCAATGCAGGCGCGACCTTTCAGCAGCTGATGCACATCGCCTTGGGCCGACAGCTCGGGAGGAATGCTGAGGCATACGTCGATGAGATTGTGGTGAAGTCTCGGAGGCGAAAACCACGATCTGAGACTTGGAAGAAACCTTCATGAGCCTCGAAAAAGTGGACCTGCGGCTCATCCGAGAAGTGCGTGTTGGAGTCCCCTCGGGCAAGCTCTGGGTTTCCTCGTGTCCCATTGGGGCATCGAGGCCAACCGGAAAAGGTCAAGGCGATCGAAGACATGAGCCCGCCAAAGACCCTTAGGAAATCTGAAACTCACCGGGCGCGTGACCGCGCTTAGGGCGTTCATCTCAAGCTTGGAGAACGAGCACTGCCATTCTTCAAGCTGATGAAGAAGAAGGGCCTTTGAATGGACTGAAGAGGCCGACATGGCATTCCAAGAACTCAAGAGGTACCTTACCAGCCCTCCTGTGATGGTCGCGCCACGCCCACTTGAGCCCCTGGTGCTCTACCTCGCTGCCACACCCTACTCCGCCAGCGCAGCCCTAGTGGCGGTTTGGGAAGAGCGCCAGGTCAAGGCTGCTCCACGCCCGGCCACGGCCCCGGCCGCGGCAGCACAAGACCAAGAAGGCCTCGCGAAGGTTATGGCCCCGGCAGACGGAGACCAGCCTCAGCAGGAAGATGCCCCTAGAGCCGAAGAGGCCGCACCAGGCGGCCAGGCGCTGGAGGCTCCATCGCCTCGGGAGGCATCAGACCCTCCGGAGGGCACGGGCCTTGTCAGCACTCCTACTCTCGTCGAGCACCCGGTGTACTTCGTCGGCACGGTGGTGCGGGATGCAAGGGCGCGGTACCCCATGCCCCAAAAGCTCCTCCTCGCGCTATTGGTAGCCTCACGCAAACTGCGACACTACTTCCAGGGTCATCCCATCAAGGTCGTCTCAGCATACCCTCTGGAGAGGGTGCTCAGGAGCCCCAACTCAGCTAGGAGAGTCGCCGAGTGGAACATCGAACTGCAAGCATTTCAGCTGGAGTTCAGCACAACCAGAGTCATCAAGGGGGCCGCATTGGCAGATTTCATGGCGGAATGGACGGAGGCACCAGGCCTCGAAGCAGGCGAAGACCGGTCGCTTTCTCCCGGGAGCGAAGCACCGGACGGCTGGGTCATGTACTTCGACGGGGCATTCTCCCGACATGGCGCGGGGGCCGGCGCAGTGCTCGTATCCCCCACTCAGGACAAGCTCTACTACGCCGTGCAGCTCTATTTCCAGCATGGGGAAAAGGTCTCCAACAACATAGCAGAATATGAAGGCCTGATAGCCGGCCTGAGAGCCGCAAGCTCTTTTGGGGTAAAGCGCCTCATCATCAAGGGCGATTCACAGCTCGTCGTCAACTTCTCCAACAAGATATACGAGCCGAAGGACGAGCACATGGAAGCCTACCTCGCGGAGGTTCGCAAGATGGAGAAACAGTTCTGGGGACTGGAGCTGCAGCATGTGCCACGCGGCACCAATCAAGAGGCGTACGACATCGCCAAGAGAGCGTCCAGGCGGCTGCCTCAGGAGCCTAGCGTCTTCGAGGAGTGACTCTTTAGGCCCTCAGCAGCGCCATCACTATCAAGCGCGGCGCACCGGCCTGCGGCCCGTCTCAGGAGCGTGCCTGCTCCTGGCATTGGAACTTCAGGAGGGGTGCTGGATTACGGAGCTCAAGAGCTATTTGATACAAGGGACCCTGCCGGAGAAGGAGGAGGGGGCGGAGCGTGTGGCGCGGCAAGCCACGACCTACTGTATCAGGGATGGGGAGCTTTACCGGAGGCAGCTGAATGACGTGTCCCTGTGCTGCATTCCCAGAGAGCAAGGGAAGGAATTGCTGGAAGACATACACAGCGGAGACTGTGGGCACCACTCATCGTCGCGAACCCTCGTTGGCAAGGCGTTCCGCAGCGGGTTCTACTGGCCCACAGCGCTCAGCGACGCAGTTGAGCTGGTAAAGGCTTGCGAGGCCTGCCAATTTCATGCCAAGCAGATCCATCAGCCGGCGGGAGGTCTGCAAACTATACCCCTCTCATGGCCATTCACAGTTTGGGGGCTGGACATTCTGGGCCTGTTCCCTCGGGCGCCAGGGGCTATCGCTACCTCTACGTCGCCGTGGATAAATTCACCAAGTGGACCGAGGTGGAAGCTGTCCGCACCATCCCAGCGGGCTCGGCGGTCAAGTTCATCAGGGGCCTCGTGAGCCGGTTTGGGGTGCCTAACCGCATCATCACCGACAACGGTTCACAGTTCACCAGTAATCTCTTCAAAACATGCTGTGCTAACCTTGGAACGCAGATATGCTACGCCTCGGTGGCGCACCCTCGGAGCAACGGCCAGGCCGAGTGAGCCAACGCGGAGGTCCTTAAGGGCCTCAAGACCAGGACCATCAAGAGGAAGTTGGAGGCCTGCGGCACGGGCTGGCACGACGAGCTCCAGTATGTGCTGTGGTCCATCCGCACGACAGCGGCCAAGCCGACTGGCGAGACCCCCTTCTTTCTCGTCTATGGAGCAGAAGCTATCCTCCCTCACGAGGTCAGGCGCCGCTCCGCACGGGTCCTGGCGTTCGACGAGGCGCAGCAGGACGCCATCTGGGGGCGGATCTCGTCTTTGGGAGAGGAACATCGTCGAGAGGCCGCCTGCGGCGGCAAGGTATCAACAAAGCGCCATGGGCGATACCCTTTGCCGCAACATCCGCCCCAGGACTCTGGAGGTAGGGGACCTCATGCTCAGACGGGTCCTCTCCAGGGAAGGGTTGCATAAGCTCTCTCCCATGTGGGAGGGCCCGTTCAAAGTTGTTGATGTTTCCAGGCCCGGCTCTGCATGCTTGGAGACTCAGGAAGGGGCACCCATCCCAAACGCATGGAACATCCAGAATTTCCGGAAGTTCTACCCCTGAAAAAGGCCTAGAGCCTGTGAAGAAGGCGAACGCCTGTGAAGCTTATTTTTCTGAGAAAGGCCCAGAGCCTGTGAAGAAGGCAAACGCCTGGGAAGCTTATTTTTTTGAGAAAGTCCCAGAGCCTGCGAAGAAGGCAAACGCTTGTGAAGCTTATTTTTCTAAGAAAGGCCTTGAGCCTGTGAAGAAGGCCAACGCCTGTGAAGTTCATTTCCCCCAAGAAAGGCCCGGAGCCTGTGAAGAAGGCCAATGCCTGTGAATCTCGCCGCCCGTGACACTCTCACGTAATAATGAGTTGGGGCTGTACACGCCCCGGAGTCTCAGGAGCGCCGGCCTCAGGCCCTGGGGCTCCCTCCCACGCCCAGTGGCAGCACTTAGCTCCGTGCTGGTGAGAAGATGTCGAAGACTAGATTAGGTGCCGGAGGCGGCTTTTTCATTTGCTTTCTGCAGTTTTATTGAAGTTGTCGGCGTTCTGGGAACAGGGGTCCCCAGACTTGCCTGCCTGCGGCCTGTGGCGTGGCTCAAAGGAGGCCCAGGACAGCCCATCTTCATCAACACAAGCTCAAGACCCTCGCGAGGGGCCAGGCCTCGCGGGGCGGACGACCAAGAGCTTCCTCAGGCACGGCCTCGTCAGGCTGGCTCATGAGGAGGCGGAGAGTTCAAGGCAGGGTACCTCGCGAGGTGCCGTGGCCTAAGCCATGACGACCAAGGGCGCCCGGTCGGGCGCCCGCCGCCAGCCAGCGTCCTTCTTTCCTCTTTGGTGCAAAGGGAGCAAGCGCAGGCAGGAGCATCGGGCAAAGGCATCCGTTTCGGTGCAACAAGACCAAGACCAGCCCCAACGGCTGGAATGCAGTCATCTGGAGCCCAAGCAGGCGTCATCACCAGAGCCTTTGGCAGGCGAGGACCAACTTTAGTGAGGATAAGTGTACCCGCTGTTCCCCTTCAAAATGGCCAATTGTTGGCGCCCTTCCGCTCAATATTTGGGAAGAGGCCCAGGGCCTTCGTCTCTATAAGTAGAGCTAGCCACCATAGTAAAGGGGGGTCGAGCATTCGAATCGAGAGAGAGAGAAACCCGCTCCTCGGGCTAGAAGCGACGGGTACCACTAGCAGATTCATCACACCCACCAAGAACAGACCTGGCGAGGCTGTTCTTCCTGTCTTATTCTTCATCAGCCCGAGGCAATCCACACACCACAAACTAGAGTAGGGTATTACACCACAATGGTGGCCCGAACTAGTATAAATCTTGCGTCTCTTGTGTTGTCCTTGTTAGTATTTTAGGTCCCTGCGATTCGGCGAGGTACGAGACGGTGGAGGGTTGGATCTCCGCACGCACCCCAGAGTTCGAACCTTAAGGGTCTGCCGGAACCCGTAATCCGACATTTGGCGCGCCAGGTAGGGGTGCACCGGAATCCTCCTTCTGCCAGCTCGTGTCCCATCGCTTCGTCATCGCCATGACCGGCGACCAAGCGGGCAACCCCGACCCTTGGGCGGTGTGGCCCACCCACGCAGAGCCGCTCGCCTCGGGCGACCCCGTGCCCCAGGCAGCTCGTGGTCCTGCATGGCGCTGCGGGCCGCGGGCAACGCGGACAGGCCTCGACGGCTCTCACACCACGACAGGCGCAGTCGGCAGCAAGAGCCTCCAACCACGCCGCGACCACATCACCGTACACCCACCGGGAGCAGGTGAACTCGAGGGCCGCGCTCACAGTGGCCCGAGAGCTGCTGTAGTGCAGGCTGCTGGAGAGCGGCCGCGACGTGCTGCTGGAGCGAGTGGCGGAGCTCCTGGGCTTCGCCGCCTCGGGGGCTCACCCATTCTGCACCCAACTCCCACCTTAGGCTGAGGGCGGCCCGCACGGGGGCTCCACGCGCGCCCGCGGGCTCCAAAGCTACTCCAACACCGACGAAGCTGTCAGCGCCGGGCCGGCAGCGGGGTTGTCCCCGCCCGGCCCTGGAGACGGCGACTCGGCGTAACTCACGGCCTGGTGGACCGCCGCGCCCACCACCCCACAGCGGGCGCGAAAGCGGAAAGCAGCAAGGCACGCTCAGCACTCGGGCGTGGCCTTGGGATGACGGCGCGGAGGAATCGTGCCCCACATGATGGACCAGGGCACCCGCATGAGGGAGAACAAGACTCACTCCTCAGCCCAACTGGGGGATGAGCGCCAGAAGCCACGCTCTTCCAGGAGTCTCGAGATGGTCCCACTGGTCACGCCGGGGGCGACGATTATCGGGTACCTCTACTTCCTCAAGAGAAACCATACGCTAACCATCGGTCACAGGAGGTACAGGTCACCACGACGAGCGGCTGCCCCGCTCCCGCAGTCTCCTACCCCTTGGGAGGGGGGCGCAGGGGGCTGCCGGAGAGGGGCAAAGATCCGGCATCACCACCGCTGCGTTGAACAAAGGCGTTCTCGGGAGGTAGGCCCTCTGCGGGAGGTGCCTCGGGGCCTGCCCCTGGCGGAGGACCCGTGGTCGTCGGGGGAACCGCTGGCGACCGCTCTACCCCACCGGCGGCGTCCTGGTTTCCGGTCATCGTTGGTGGCACTAGAGTGTGGTGCAAGGCGGGGCCCTCGTCTGGCGATATGAAGCAAGGCCGGTACCTGTGAAGAAGGCCCAGTGCCTGTGAAGCTCGCCTCCCCGTGACACTCTCACGTAATAATGAGTGGGGCTGTACACGCCCCGGAGTCTCAGGGGTGCCGGCCTCAGGCCCTGGGGCTCCCTCCTACGCCCAGTAGCAGCACTCAGCTCCGCGCTGGTGAGAAGATGTCCAAGACTAGACTAGGTGCCGGACGCGGCCTTTTTCTGCTTTCATTTTGTTTTCCGTCTGGCTGTCGTTTTCCCCTGTTGGATTTAAGTTGAATTTGAGCTTGAAGATTTGCGTGTATTCGGGGAAGGGGTGCTTAGTCTCGTTCGAGCAAATCTCTCGCGTTTCGGTTACAACTCTGCCTTAGCTGCCTCCCCTCGTGAGCCCCTCGCGAGCCGGGCCAGGCCAAGCTCGCGCACAGCCCAGCCTGTCGCCACCGCGTCCTCTCCGGAGGGTTTTTTGCTGCAGGTCCTACGGATTCAATCGATGGACACTCAGATCGCCGCAGCCACCCACAGGCTATCTCGAGGCTCGTACGAAACAAAGGTAAACCATCGAACTAGCGCGCTGCTTAGCCAACCACTTGGCACAGGCGTACGGGCGATGTAACACCAGCTAATACGTAGAACACAAGTCTTACATGAGGGGCTCCCCCTCCCAAAATGCTCTCACCTCCATCAGGCCAAAACCTGAGTTCTATTCATGCAGGGTAATGGAACAAGGACAATACATAATCAGTCGGACAAATCCCCCAATGCATCCTCAGGAGCACCTCCCGAGCCATTCTTTGGCGTCGGCCTGCCTCGCCATCGCTGTCTGCGTGATCGTCGGCGGCGTCTGGGCCATTCTGCGCCGCCCTCGCCGGCAGCCACGACCACGCCGTCGTGCCGTGCGAAGCGAAGGCCGGACGAGGCATCCACGTTGTCTTCCACCGGTCGCCAGTCGCCCGGACGGCCTGGGGAATGAAGCGATGGCTGCGTTAAAATCAAAGTGAGGGTCCATGTCCCGGAGATGGCTGAAGACACGAGAGAAGGCGCGCCCGAGCAGCGCGCGGCTCCTCTCCTCCACCAACCTATCGGCCCTGACCGACCGCGGCTCCAGCCGCGCCACCACGTCAGTGAAGAACTGAAGGTTGCCGGCATAGTTAACCGCGTGCGGCTGGCCTACTGCCGCCTCGCAGATATTATCCAAGGCTACGTTAGCTCTTTCCCGGAGCGTGGCGAGCATGGGACGGTGCTCGTGCTCCAAGATTCGCCGCTGACGCATCTCGTCCGCATTCTGGCGTGCAACAGCCTCGGCCTCCTAGACCCGCTGGCGAAGAAGGAGCGCCTTGGCCTGAGAGGTGGTGGACTCCCTCTGCGCCACCTCGAGGGCGTCCCGAAGAGCATCGGCCCGCCGCGTCGCCTCCTCCAGTTTGGCCCTCAAGGCAGCAGTCCTGCCCTCAGCCTTGGCCTTGATCAACCCCAACCGCTCCTCAAACTCGCGCTCGAGGTTCGAGCGCGCCGCCGCCACTCGGCGTGCGACCTCCTCCATGACGCGGGCTCCCCGTGCTGCAACCTCATCCTCCGCCCACGTCGCCAAGCGCTCCCTCATCTCCAAGCGCTCGTACTCGCGAGAGCGTTCGGCAGCTTCAAGCGTCAGCGCCTCTTCATGCTTCTGGAGCTCCGCCGAGTCGCCAGAGGCCACCTTCATCGACGCAAGGGCTGCCTCGCGCAGCTCCGCTTGCTCCTCCAACGAGTGGCACCGGGCCAGGGCTTCCCGTGCCCGCTCCTCCGCCGCCTCTCGCCGCCTGTCAGCTGCCCGGGCCTCCTCGATGGCCCGAGAACAGGCCTCCCGAGAAGCTGCCAGCAACGCCTTGGCCTCTTCATCATCAACCTCGCGCTGGCGACGCGCAAGGGCGGCAGCGCCCTCCAGCTCGCGCCTCTCTGCAACCAGGCGCAGGCCCTCGGCCTCAAGGCGCGCGTCTTCTTCAGCAAGCTCTTCACCAAGAAGGCTCACCGCGTCGGCCGCCCTTCGAAGGAATCCTTGACGAAGGGCGCAACGCTCCCGGGCGCGCTCGCGCACGTCCTCCACACCATCGACCGCCCCAGACGGGCGCCGGGAGCCGCGAATCAACACTCCCCCTCCGGGCAGGGGGCTGGGGGCTGGCACCCTCGCGATGGTCGGGCGCGCCACGCCAGAAGCCCGGCCTGGAGCCAGCCCATCCCCAGACGAGGGGCGCAGGAAGCGCCTCAACCAATCGCCGTCCAGACCAGGCGAGAAGCCCACGGCAGGCTAGCTATGCCTCGGGAAGGCTCGCAAGGAAGGATCGCGAGGCGCGCGGGGCCACGACGCGCCTCGGGACGGCTCACCTCCCCAATCGCCCTTACCGCGAGAGCTCCACTGCTTGGAGCACTCGAGGGCTGGGGAGGGGACGAAGCAGAGGGGGGCGGCTCCTCACCCGTCTCCGTGAACTCGGCAGGAAGGGGCCTGCAGGGCAAGGATCAGTACGAGCAGCAGAAGAATCAGGCGCTGGGGAAGGAGAATGCTTACTCATCAATGGTGAAGTACTTCCTGCGCTTCAGCAGGCGACAAGGGTAATCATCGCCCAGGGCCTCCCATCTCTTCCGGAGGGCCTCGAAGTTCACGCGGAAACGACCCAAGATTTGAGCGCAGGGATCAGCCTGCGGTGAGGGAGAAGCATCAAGGCAGCTTGCGTCAGGGGCGTCACCCTGGCGCGCGCTGCTAGTCGCCTCACCAGGAGAAGCAGCAGGGGCCTCAGGGGCTCCAGCCGCGGGCGCTGCGGGCGGCTGCTTGCCGCCCTCAGCCGCAGCGACATGAGCCTCAGGAGCTGCCCCCTCACGAGCATCGCCTGGCGTTGCCACCCCGGCGGGGGTCCCTTCGGCCTCTGGCGGCTCGTGCCTCCCTGCTCTGCCACTTGAGGAGGAGCCGCCTTGGCCGACTGGAAGGGCTATCACCACCACTGGATTCTCGCGAGGCCCCTGGAGACCAGCGGGGCGCAGCCCCCATTCATCGAAATAGGCATCTGGTTCACCAGATTACCCATGTTCCGGCAGAGGTACAGCAGGGCCCCTTCGTGTCGGATGCCACCGGGGTTAGGATCGCCAGTCAGGATCAGGAGCACTTTCCTTAGCGCTTCAGGCGCCAGGTCTTCTTCCTGGAGCCTCATACGATCACCAGCCCGCCAAGGCCCACATCCGTGGGAATGGCGTCGAAGAGGAGCAATCACGGCGATCAGAACTCCTTCACCACCTTGCGCTCCGTCCACGACAAGCGACCTCGAGAACGTGAAGCGGCGCCAGACAAAAAGCGAGCCGAGGGCTCGGCGTCTCTGGCCCCACCTGAATTGGAGACAGCAAGCGAGGTCAGATCAGGTAGCAGGGGGCTGGGCACCCCCACATCCACGTACAACCACCTCTCATGGAACTCAGCCGCGGGCGGAGGCAGACTGAAGTCAATCCCTGAGGCTGCTGTCTCGGGCGCGGCGACGAAGCTCACGCACGCCGAGCATTGAGTGGGGTCGACAAGGCGCAAAGAGAAGAAGTGGCGCAGCAAGGCAACCGAGGGAAGGATGCCCATCATTGCCTCACAAACGAAGGCGAAGACCGAGAGGAGAGTAATGGACTCAGGACCCAGATGCATCATGTGGATCTGATAATGGGAAAGCACAACATTGAAGAAATCAGAGAAGGGGGGAACCAGTCCCGCCCATAGGGCGTCAGCGAAATACCGGACCTCGGTGACTATCCTATCGATGGCGAAGTGGGACGCGGGCCAGGCCGTCGCCCTCCCGCATTCGTTGAAGGAGGTGGCCAGAGCTGAGCTGACCTTGCCCAAGCCCTCCAGATTGAGTATGATCGACGGGTCAACAGCGGAGGCCGCCGGCGGCGGCGAGCAAGGCGGAGGCACATGTTTCTTCCCTTTCCCCTTCTTCGTTGGAGCCATGGCGATCGAAAGGGGGAAGGGGGGATTTGAGATCGGATTGGAAATGGAAGCCGGAGTTCGAGAGAGGGAAGAACTGGAGCGCACAAGCAGCAGAGAGGGGAACAAATGTGTGCAGCAGCGTGTCCGCCTAGCAAGGCACGAAATAAGGAGGCGTGGGGGAACAGTGCCGCCCACGTCCAATCAACCGCCACGCGTCGCCCGAGGCCGCAGGCTGTTAGGGCCCGCGACGCTTCGCACTTGCCCTTTCGCCTCTCTGCTCGGCCAAGTTCGGCGCGTCGTGGCCCAGGGCTCTTGTCGGCGTTCTTGGAGCAGGGGTCCCAGACTTGCTCGCTGCGGCCTGCGGCGTGGCTCAAAGGAGGCCCAGGACAGCCCATCTTCATCAACACAAGCTCAAGACCCTCGCGAGGGGCCAGGCCTCGCGGGGCGGACGACCAAGAGCTTCCTCAGGCACGGCCTCGTCAGGCTGGCTCATGAGGAGGCGGAGAGTTCAAGGCAGGGTACCTCGCGAGGTGCCCGTGACGCAAGCCATGACGACCAAGGGCGCCAGTCGGGCGCCAGCCGCGCAGCGTCCTTCTTTCCTCTTTGGTGCAAAGGGAGCAAGCGCAGGCAGGAGCATCGGGCAAAGGCATCCGTTTCGGTGCAACAAGACTAAGACCAGCCCCAACGGCTGGAATGCAGTTATCGTGGAGCCCATGCAGGCGTCATCACCAAAGCCTTTGGCAGGCGAGGACCAACTTTAGTCAGGATAAGTGTACCCGTTGTTCCCCTTCAAAATGGCCAATTGTTGGCGCCCTTCCCGCTTAATATTTGGGAAGAGGCCCAGGGCCTTCGTCTCTATAAGTAGAGCTAGCCACCATAGTAAGGGGGGGATCGAGCATTCGGAATCCACAGAGAGAGAGAGAGAAACCCGCTCCTCAGGCTAGAGCGACGGGGTACCACTTAGCAGTTCATCACACCCACCAAGAACAGACCCTCGTGAGGCTGTTCTTCCCTGTACTGTTCTTCATCAGCCTAGAGGCAATCCACACACCACAAACTAGAGTAGGGTATTACACCACAACGGTGGCCCGAAGTAGTATAAATCTTGCGTCTCTTGTGTTGTCCTTGTTAGTAGTTTAGGTCCCTGCGATTCGGCGAGGTACGAGACGGTGGAGGGTTGGATCTCCACGCGCACCCCAGAGTTCGAACCTTAAGGGTCTGCCGGAACCCATAATCCGACAGAAGTTGTTGCCGTCTTTGGCTTGTGACTCTTTGCCTTTTTCGCTCTCCTGCCTCGATTTCTCTCGCGCGAGTCTCGGGAGGGAGCAGCACGGGCACCCTCGCGAGTGTTTTCTGCCCCTATCGTTTGAGGCTTTCCAAGCCGGGTCCGCTACGGGAGCACCCCTCCCAGTCCGTGCCCCACGGGCACCGCGATGCGAACACAGGACCTGGGTCGGTCGCCTCCGCAACTGAGGCCAGAAGCTACCTCTCCTGACTAATCTTTGCAGGACATGAAGCGTTCGACGAGGCCTCGGCCTCAGGAAGCGAAGACCGCGACAGGTCCCCCCGAGCTAAGTAATTTCTACGTGCAGGCGTGTGGCACAAAAGCATAATACATAAATAGCGGAAACAGTACGATAATTAACAGCAACAGTCCAAGCACGCCCCCACGGGGCCCTACACTACTGTCTCTTTGCGCAGAAAAGGAGAAGAACAAAATAGGCGCGACTCGCTTGGCACCAACTCGCGGCGAAGACTCATACTGCCTCCGGAGCTCAGGCGGACTCCCTCTCGTGCTTCACCGGGGCGCGACGGCGGGCAGATCCGCTACCTCCATCCAGGCGGGCGCGGCGGCACGGAGGCTGGTCGCGGCCACCGCTGGAAGAGTTGCTGTCTGAAGGAGAGCCGCCGAATCTCGATGAGCCCCGAGCGCCGCCGACCACGCGCGCTCTGTCATCTTCATCCTGATCACCGCCGGGGCTGGGTCCACGGCCGCGGTCGTCGTCCTCGAGGTAGCACCCAACACGGCGACCATCTTCCCCAAACACCCTCACGTAGAGGGTGGAATCGCCGTCGAACTTGAAGTACAGGGTGCACCGCCGGCTTAGGCCACGCGCGCGGGCAAACGTTTGCCAACCGCGGGTCAGGGCCACACTCCCGGCGACGGAGACCTCCAGCGAAGCCCAGGAGGCCCGACTGCAGCAACCGTCCGCCTGAAGCCAGAGGCCGCCCGAGGCGCCGGCCGGAAGTTCACCTAAAAGGAAGCGGGGAACCTGGAGCCAGGTGCTGGTCGGCTCCACCGACCACACGACAAACTCCGGCAGCACCTCGGCCGAGTGGAAGCGCGGCCTAGGCGGCCGCGCGGTTGCAGCGCGCCCCCGATCGCCTCCACGGCCGCGGGAAGCCGCTGCGGGAGCCGCAGGATGCTTGCGAGGACGGCTTCGACCGCGCTTGGCCGGGGGAGAGTCAGGCTCTACATGGCGGGCCTTTCCCTTCTCCGTGACCGAGAACCTCTTCGACGGAGCCATGGAAAGAAATGAGCAGCGGGAGGAGATGGACTGGAAGGGCTCGCGCCGTTCCGTACTTATAGTCGGAGGAGCCCAACCGTCGGCCTCCACGATCGCAGGTAATCATGGCCCTTTTCTGCACGCAGAGACTTGTCAAGTCATGCGGTTGCCGAGGCATCATGGGGAAGCGGAGATGCCCACGACCAACCAGTCGCCACGCGGCGCCCAAGGCCGCAGGCTGTTGGGGCCCGCGGCGCTTCGCACTTGCCCCTTCGCTTCTCTGCTAGGCCAAGTCCGGGCGCCTTGGGCCCGGGGGCTACTGTCTGCGTTCTGAGAACGGGGGTCCCCTGACTTGCCTGCCTGCGGCCTGCGGCGTGGCTCAAGTGGGGGCCCAGTGCGGCCCAGCTTCATCAACTGAAGCTCAAGACCCTCGCGAGGGGCCAAGCCTCGCGGGGCGGACGACAGGAACCTACCTCAGGAGCAGCCTCGTCAGGAAGGCTCGCGAGGAGGCGGAGAGATCAAGGCAGGGTACCTCGCGAGGGTGCCCTATGACGCAAGCCATGACGATCAAGGCCAGGCGGGCGCCGGCCCGCGCAGTGTCCTCATTTCCCCTTTGGTGCAAAGGAGGCATGCACAGGCCAAGGCATCGGGCAAAGGTTACCGCTTCGGTGCAACAAGACCAAGACCAGCAGAACGGCAGGATGGATATCATCGTGGAGCCCGGGACGGCGTCACCGTCAGAGCCTTTGGCAGCCGAGGACCAACTTTGGTCAGGATCCCCTTCAAAATGGCCAATTGTTGGTGCCCTTCCCGCTCATTATTTGGGAAGAGGCCCAGGGCCTCTCTCTATAAATAGGACTAGCCACCACCAAAGTAATGAGAGATCGAGATCACAGAGAGAGAGAGAGAGAGAGAGAGAGAGGCGACTGAACTCACCCAAGCAGTTCATCGCACCAGCTCAAGAACAGACCCTCGCGAGGCTGTTCTTCCTTGGTATTGTTCATCATCAGCCCCTGAGGCAATCCACCACACCACAAACTAGAGTAGGGTATTACACCACAACGGTGGCCCGAACTAGTATAAACCTTGTGTCTCTTGTGTTGTTCATCGTTCATAGTTTAGATCCCTCGCAATCCATTCTCGCGTGAGCAGGTAGGGGAAAGATCTCCGTGCGCACCCCAGTGTTCGAACCTCTAGGGTCTGCCGGAACCCGAAATCCGACACTTCTTGGACTGATCCATATTGAACTTCTTCAATATCTTATCAAGGTATGTGCTTTGTGAAAGACCTATGAGGCGCCTCGATCTATCTCTATAGATCTTGATGCCTAATATGTAAGCCGCTTCTGCAAGGTCCTTCATTGAAAAACACTTATTCAAGTAGGCCTTTATGCTCTCCAAGAGTTCTATATCATTTCCCATCAACAGTATGTCATCCGCATATAATATGAGAAATGCTACAGAGCTCCCACTCCCTTTCTTGTAAACGCAGGCTTCTCCATAAGTCTGCATAAACCCAAACTCTTTGATCATTTCATCAAAGGGAATGTTCCAACTTCGAGATGCTTGCACCAGCCCATAGATGGAGCGTTGGAGCTTTCATACCTTGTTAGCATTCTTAGGATCGACAAAACCTTCCGGCTGCATCATATACAATTCTTCCTTAAGAAAGCTGATAAGGAATGCCGTTTTGACGTCCATTTGCCATGTCTCATAATCGTAGAATGCGGCAATTGCTAACATGATTCAGACGGACTTAAGCTTCGCTACGGGTGAGAAGGTCTCATCGTAGTCAACCCCTTGAACTTGTCGATAACCCTTAGCGACAAGTCGAGCTTTGTAGATAGTAACATTACCATCCGCGTCCGTCTTCTTCTTAAAGATCCATTTATTTTCTATTGCTCGCCGATCATCAGGCAAGTCCGTCAAAGTCCATACTTTGTTTTCATACATGGATCCTATCTCGGATTGCATGGCTTCAAGCCATTTGTTGGAATCTGGGCCCGCCATCGCTTCTTCATAGTTCGAAGGTTCACCGTTGTCTAACAACATGATTTCCAGGACAGGGTTGCCATACCATTCTGGTGTGGAACGTGTCCTCGTGGACCTATGAAGTTCAGTAGCAACTTGATCCGAAGTACCTTGATCATCATCATTAACCTCCTCTCTAGCCGGTGCAGGCACCACAGGAACATCTTACTGAGCTGCATTACTATCTGCTTCAAGAGGCAGTACTTCATCAAGTTCTACTTTCCTCCCACTTACTTCTTTCGAGAGAAACTCTTTCTCCAGAAAGGGCCCGTTCTTGGCAACAAAGATCTTGCCTTCGGATCTGAGTTATATGGTATACCCAATGGTTTCCTTAGGGTATCCTATGAAGACGCATTTTTCCGACTTGGGTTCGAGCTTTTCAGGTTGCAGTTTCTTGACATAAGCATCGCATCCCCAATCTTTTAGAAACGACAGCTTAGGTTTCTTCCCAAACCATAATTCATACGGTGTCGTCTCAACGGATTTCGACGGAGCCCTATTTAAAGTGAATGTGGCAGTCTCTAAAGCATAGCCCCAAAATGAGAGCGGTAGATGGGTAAGAGACATCATAGATCGCACCATATCCAATAGAGTACGATTACGACGTTCGGACACACCATTACCCTGAGGTGTTCCATGCGGCGTGAGTTGTGAAATGATTCCACATTTCCTTAAGTGTGTGCCAAATTCGTGACTTAAATATTCCCCTCCACAATCTGATCGTAAGAACTTTATTTTTCTGTCACGTTGATTTTCAACCTCACTCTAAAATTCCTTGAACCTTTCAAATTCCTCAGACTTGTATTTCATTAAGTAGACATACCCATATCTACACAAGTCATTAGTGAGGGTGAGAACATAACGATAGCCACCGCTTGCCTCAACGCTCATTGGACCTCACACATCAGTATGTATGATTTCCAATAAGTTGGTTGCTCGCTCCATTGTTCCGGAGAACGGAGTCTTGGTCATTTTACCCATGAGGCAAGGTTCGCATGTGTCAAATGATTCGTAATCAAGAGACTCCAAAAGTCCATCTGCATGGAGCATCTTCATGCGTTTGACACCAATGTGACCAAGGCGACAGTGCCACAAGTATGTGGGACTATCATTATCAACCTTACATCTTTTGGTATTCACACTATGAATATGTGTAACATCACGTTCGAGATTCATTAAGAATAAACCATTGACCAGTGGGGCATGACCATAAGACATATCTCTCATATAAATAGAACAACCATTATTCTCGGCTTTAAATGAGTAGCCATCTCGTATTAAACGAGATCCAGATACAATGTTCATGCTCAAAGCTGGCACTAAATAACAATTATTGAGGTTTAAAACTAATCCCGTTGGTAAATGTAGAGGTAGTGTGCCGACGGCGATCACATCGACCTTGGTACCATTCCTGACGCGCATCATCACCTCGTCCTTCGCCAGTCTCCGCTTATTCCGCAGCTCCTGTTTTGAGTTACAAATATGAGCAACCACACCGGTATCAAATACCCAGGAGCTACTCATAATACTGGTAAGGTACACATCAATTACATGTATATCACATATACGTTTGTGTTCGATGGTATTTTGTGCATTGCTGCATAAAATAATAATTTTATTTTCAATGAGTTTTGATGCAGGTTATCTGTGCAAAGGCAAGTGGTTAATAATACAAAGGCAAAATGCTATTGCATGGCACATGCCCGCACGTACTTAAACAGGCACATGCATGAAATCATGGTGCAACTACTACATGTGCATGCACACACACGTCCTAGCAGTGGGCATTTTTAGTCTAGACATGTAGCTTAGCTTAGACACATATAAATGGTTATGTATTTGAATACCGGCAAGCTTGCGTTACATATCCGAATACCCGTTTGTATGCATACATCATATAGGTACGTATTTGAGTATGTACGTCTGGCCGGCGAGCGCGCACGCATGCTTCTCCGAATACCCGATATACATGTACTTCGTTTCCTTCTTTAGATATTTGGACAGGTATATGAAATATGGGCGTGTCTTTGATGGATGCAATCTAACACATACGTGACTGGAATCAGATGATAGGCTCACGTGAGCAGCCTATGTACGTATATTTGGCAAGCCATCGAAAATTGGAAACGGATACAACCAACCACAGAACCACATAAAAAAAGGTATGCGCCAACTAACATGGTATATATGGGGTTGATCATTTCCTTTTATATGTACAGACTTGGACGTTAAGACAAATAATAGAAGGAAATATTAGGATGGTGCAACCCTACCCGTCCAACACCGCAGCCTATATAAGCTAGCCAACCAAGGCACCAGAAGGGAGGAGGAGCTAGCTAGCATAGCTGGTGCAACAACAAACGCAGCCGAGGAGACGATGGCGCGGCCGTGACCGCGCGTTCGTAGGTACCAGATGTGATGAGCCCAGAAACGCCGGCCACAATGGCGGCCTGCCCACGGCGAGGATGCACGCGCGCGAGGAGATGACGAAACGGGAGTTGATCAAGCCCCATTGACTAACTTTATTTGTTATTGTGTATTTTATCTATCAGGTGCCGCACATCCATCCGTAAAGCAGCAGCAAAGCTACGCACACGTCGCTGGCCAGAAACTCACGCACGCACCGGGCAGGGACGCGCCTGTTGGCGGCATCAAACCCAAGTGCAAAGGAGGACGTGCTCACAGCGGCATGGTGGCCGGTAGGCCACCGGCCACGGCATGCTAGAGGATGCGTAGAGGACGCCGCTGACAGCAGGTGCACTATGACATGGAGGCGAGCTCGGATGCATGCACGTGCAACAACCCTCTTGGTACGTACAGTCTTTTTCTTACTAGGTTCCATGGAGGAGGAGGAGACACGCCCGTGGCGGCGTCGCCAAATTGGAACTCAAGCACGAAGGAGGACGCGCCTGCGATGGCCGCGTAGGCCCTGTCTTGTGGCAACGAGCATGCCGCAGAGATGACAAGGCACACACAAGGAGGAGGCACAGGAGGAAGCAGAAGACGCGCCGTGGCGGCAACATCGAGAACATCAGGAAAGCCGCGCCCATGGAGGCGGCACGCTCGTCGGGCAACATGAACACGGCCTAGCGCTGTCCGGTGGCGGCAGTGCATGCGCCAGGAAGGATCCGCGGAGGCTAGATACGTACATCTATATCTCTTTTTTGTATGCAGGAGCCACAAACACATCTCAACCCGAGGAGGTAGCAGCGATAGAGAGCATGCACCCGCTGGGTTGAAGTCGAGGTCGCCACGTACCCATGCGCCCACATACGACGTTTCGACCACAAACGACGCGCCCATGGCAGTGGCGCGCTCACCAGGCATCAAGCATGCTGCTTGGCTCTGTCCGGTGGTGGTTGTAACAAGGCGGAGCATGCGAGAAGGAAAACACGGATGGCACGTGCACTTATGACCAACAACTTATCTTTACATATATCTATCCCTCTTTGTATTCACAGGTACACGCAACCGAGTAGAAATCACGTGACAAATCCAGGACGGAGTCATCCCGGCCAGAGGCGGCGGACGACGCACCCGGTGGAGATGAGCCTAGGATTCCAAAAGAAGTCCGGCGGCGCCCTCGCACGCACGGATGCATACTAGAACAAGAAGAGGTCATCACCCACTTTTTCAACCCCGGTGACAACACGGAGACAATGAACTCGCCGCGCAGCCACCACCATCAAGCCGGTGCCACAGAAGATGGCATCATGGAGCTTGAGGGACGCCGCCAGTGTCCACTTTGTCAAGATGGTGCCTCGGAGGATGGAGACACGGAGCTCTCCTGAACGACGCTATGTTGTCTTCTTCATCAAGCTGGCGCCATGGAGGACGGAGAGGCGGAGCTTGAGAGGATACCGCCGCCATGCCGCGGTGGATGGACGGAGCTCGCTAGGACGATGCCCGTCGTCTTCTTCATCAAGCAATCGCCATGGAGGACGGAGGCGCGGAGCTTGGAGGATGTCGCCGTGTTCCGCGGGCATGGCGCCATGGAGTTTGCCAAGACGACGACAAGGTCAACATCATCAATCCGGTGCCATGGAGGACGGAGAGGCGAAGCTTGCGAGGATGCCACCGCCGTGCCGCGGTGGATGGACGGAGCTCGCTAGGACGACGCATGTCGTTTTCTTCATCAAGCAAGCTCCGTAGAGGACGAGGGCATGGAGCTCGCGAGGATGCCGCCACCGTGCCGTGGTGGATGGCGTCGTGCAGCTCGCCAAGACGATGCTCATCGCCAACATCGTCAACCCGGTACCATGGAGGATCATGGCGTAGAGCTCTCGCAAGAGGGACGTCATCAATGTCAACATCACCAAGCCGTTGTCGTGAAGGACAAAGGTGTGGAGCTCGCGGGACGACACCACCAATGTCTACCTCATCAAGATGGAGCCCGCGACCCGGAGTCCATGAAGATGACGCACGCCCCCTGTGCTGCACGCAAGACGGAGCCTGTGATACGAAGATGGTGCTACGCGATTGCACGTCTTCACCAACCCTTACCGCGGTCCTGCGACGTGTTTCCTTTGTCTTGGCGGACCACTGAATACGGCGTCTAGCCGAGACGAGGTACACTCTTCATGGCGTACATGTCTCGGTGTATAGGCAGCGTGCTCCTTGTCTTAGCAGACCACTGAATATGACGTCTAGCTAGGACAGAGTATCAACCACACCCTTCCATGATGTTACCTTTCTTCGGCATTGCGATTGCTTTTCCCTTGTCTTGGTGGACCACCAAATACGGCGTCCAGCCGAGACGAGGTGTATCCTTCATTGCATACAGGTCTCATCATCGAACGGGAGGCGTGATCCTTGTTTTCGTAGACCACCGAATACGGCGTCTAGCTGAGACGAGGCATCAATCGCGCCTCTCCATGATGTCACCTTTCTTGACCCATTGTGATCCTTGTTTTGGCAGACCACCGTCACGGAGTCTAGCCAAGATGAGGCATCCACCACACCCCTCTAACTCATTACCTTTCACAACCTCGTGAGGCGGAGTCTTTGTCTTCGCAGACTGCCGTAACCTCGGTGTCTAGTCGAGACGAGGCACCAACCACACCGGCCATGCCGATGCGAGCGTGCGTTGGTTTTACACCGACGCCGGTCTCCATAAAAGAATACTCTTGCGAGGCGACCCCTTGTGTACCCCGACGAAGCCGCTACATCGTCAAGAAGCCCGAGCAGAGCAGGACCCATGCAACTCCAACACCGACTACATCAACACTGTCAAGACCGATGAGGTGCGACGGCGAGGGCAAATGTGGCTAGCATAAAGCCATGTTTTGAGCGGCACATGTACCGACGAGGACACGGGCTTTGTCGCTGCCCACACCACACACACATCATCATCATGCATGGACAACGCGAAGCGAAGACGACAAAGACGACCACACGGCTTAATCGGAGGTATCTCGTGAAGCAACCAGGAGTAATTAACCGGGAGCTTTTGAGGCCGGGAACCAGGAGACCGCACATCGCCATAGTCGGGCAGGCGCTAGTAGGCCATGGAGCGCAATCATTTTTTCTATGGGATCTTGTAATTTTGTTCATCCAAAGAGATCAATGAAATACTTGTTTCCCGTACGTTTTCATTGTGTACTACGGTACACTGGCACGCCCGCATTTTCTTTTCCCCGGCACATGAGAGAAACCCACACTCCTTCTCTTCCTTTCTACCGGAGTGCCCTTAAGATTTTTCTCGTGTCAAACAAATTGGCACGCCCGTAAGCAATTTTCACGTCAGCTCGGAATTCGCCGAGCGGCTGGATCCAATAGAGCTCTCGTCCGTAAACGAGCTCTTGGATTGCATCGCCGCCCTGGGAGTCGCTACAGACTACAAACAGATTGGGCTTAAACCGATGCGAGAGATTAACTCTCCCGGGTCACCCACCATGTTGCAGTGGTAGAGGAACAATGCGGCGGCCTTCTCCTATATTGAAAACTAGTCATGTCCGGCCTCCAGAACCCCCATGCAGTTCAGCGGAGGGGCGGACTTCGATCAAGCACTGAACTTAAAGTCGGGCATCGGACCAGACTCCTTGGACAACGTCCAGCAATCCAAGCTTCCAAATTCGGAAACTCCTCGGCCTTCGAGCCTCGAGATGGGTAGGGTTCCGGACCTAATTCCACCCACCCGCCCAGACATATGCGATCTATCTCTAATCCGGCAAGAGCCCGCTGAGACAGTACATCACTACTGGGCCAGATTCCTCCTGGTTATGGACAGGATAAAGGACTGCCGAGAGGAAAATGCAATCTCAATTTTCTGCAATAATTGCACGGACGAGGGACTCTTGAACGCCGTTAGCCGTCGCGAAATTACACGCCGCCGACCTGGCGTCCATAATCTGAAAATCTTGTGCGATAGAGAGTTTCGGACAACGAAAATATTTTGGGACAATCCGCCCCGAATACAACCCCATCCGCAACAAAAGGGTGCATTACACTCAGGCACGGATACAAAACCAAAAGCAAAGACCCCATAAAGACGCGGAACCGTACTAGAGGGATGGCTTAGCGAACCTGTAAAATTCACAGATCTGAAGGCGCCGTCCCAACACATAACCTTCGAGCATGTTGGATATTACGGCGGTGGCCAAAAGTGGAAGGAGCTTCTAGCCCGGAAAACCACTCCAACAACAACGATGCAGTATCAACAGTCTTGAGACTTTCGCGCGAATAATATGCGAAATGAACAATCCATGGCCTCGCGAAGTCTACCAAGTAGCAACAACCAATCCATGGAGCAACACGGCCATCACCTTCAGCGCCAGCGACGAACCTAAATTCGGACAGCCCGAGCTCCAGCCGCCTTTGGTACTTAGTCCAATAGTGGGCGACTTCGACTTACAAAGTCCTCATGGATGGCGGCAGCGTACTAAACCTCATCTCGAGAAACCCTTCAAAAATGGAAATAGTGGAGCCGCATTGGCGAAGCAGCACAACCTTTAGAGGAATAATCCCTAAGCGGGGAGGCGCTGCACAGGAAAAATCACACTCGATGTGGTATTCGGCTCGCGGACAATTACAGATCCGAAGAAGTTCGTTCCAAATCGCCCGTTCAACAGCGGATATCACGCTATATTAGGACGAGGGCATTCACAATTTTCAAGCCGTACCCCATTACGGGTACATGAAGCTCAAAATGCACGGGCCGGCGGAATAATCACTCTTGTTAGTGATCCGGACATAGCACTCCGCGCGAAAACAAGACAGCCGCATTAGCCTTAGAGGCACTATCTGAAGCCCTAGCGGCGGAGGAACTCACCGCTTCGCTCTCGGTGAATAGGGGCGATGTGATACTCGATAAGAGATCCAAGTCCACCTCCTTTAAACCAGCGAGATGAAATAGTAAAATTCCAGGTCCACCAACGGACCCTACAAAAGCGGCCTCCATCGGGCTGGTGAACCGATGTAGGCGCGCCTTCGCGAAATTCCCGGGAAAATAGGGACATTTTTCTGGCACCCCTCGGATATGCACGAATCCCACGCTGATTGGCGAGAACACAGCCTAAACATCCTAAAAGTTCAAGCGATTAAGCAGGCTCTTGACGGTTTCGAACCCAAAAGACAGGCAATGGGAGAAGAGCTAGCCAAACTATTGGAAGCGGATTCATCAGAGACATCAAGCATCCGGATTGGCTAGCAAACCTGGTAATGGTACCAAGAAGGACAAATCCTGGTGCCTATCGTCGATTTCAAAGACCTAAATAAATCCTGCCCAAAGGATCCCTTCCCTCCCGCATCGACCAAATCGCCGATGCCACTGCGAGCACAATTCATTGTGCTTCCTGGGCGCATACTCCGGCTATCATCAAATCAAGATGGCGAAGCGGATCAAGCCGCAGCGGCATTCATTACTCCATATGGACCATTCGCTTCAACACGATGCCCTTCGGACTTAAAAGCGCCGCGCAACATATCAGCGCATGATTCGGACATGTCGGCTACCCAGATCGGCAAAACAGTAGAGGCATCGTGAGCGGCGTGAGTCGTCAAAACTAAACTGCGTCGAAACTCTAGTAGGCGACTTGAGGCTCACATTCGACAGACCTCGGAGCACATGACATCAAGCTGAATCTGGAAAAATGCGTTTTGGCGTACCAGTGGAAAGCTCTTGGGCTTCATCATTATCCGGTAGAGGAATTGAAGCAAACCCAGCCAAGATCCGAGCTCTGTCACAGCTAGATATCCCAAAGACCTCAAGCAAATACAAAATTGATTTGGATGCATGGCGGCTCTAAGCCGCTTTATCTCCGTCTAGGAGAAAAGGCATTACCCTCTATCGCCTCCTTAGGCACACGAACACTTGGTGGGCGGATGCTACCACCGCGGACTCGAAGAAATAAAGGCCATATTGGCAACAAATCCGGTCTGGCTGCGCCCAACCTGGGCGAACCAATGTTGTTATATATCGCAGCTCGCATCAAGTTGTAAGCGCGGTACTCGTCGTCGAGCGAAAGCGAAGGGCATAAATTCCGCATCAAGTTGTAGCGCGGTATCCACTGTGTTAACCCCACAAGTCCGTTACCCGCACTATTAGAAGATAGCATCTGGCGGTGTTCATGGCATCCCGGAAGCTCCGACACTTCTTTCAAGAGTGTTCGATAACGATGGCCTCTGAAGTACCATTAGCGACATTATAAACAACCGCGACGCGACGGGCACGATTGAAAAATGGGCCTTTGAGCTCTTACCATTTGATATAACTTACAAACCTCGGCGAGCTATAAAGTCACAAGTTTTGGCTCACTTTGTCGCTGAATGGACTGAAGCCGAACTCCCTAAAAATGCGGCGCATACTCAATTGGATTATGCACCGGCGACTCTAAAATGTTAGCGGATTGTGGGCTGGCGTCGTATTGACGTCCCGACCGGGACACAGTCCAATCGTACTCGAGATAATGTACGGACTCCAACAACGCGGCGAATCGAGGCCCTTTTACATGGTCTCCGGATGGCAATCTCCATGGGCATTCAACGCCTAGAGGTGCGCGGATTCAAACCTCGCAATATCCCAAATAAGCGGAGACTTTGGCGCCAAAGATCCGAAAATGGCAGCATATCATAGCGCCGTCCTAAAAAGTCAGCCCGGTTCGAAGGACTCGAATTCCATCACGTAGCACAGGGATAATAACCAAGCAGCCGGCGTCTTGTGCGCATTGGCGCCAAAGCGACGCTGTCCCTCTAACATCTTCCTAGAATGGCTCTTCAAGCCATCCGTACTATGGGAAGAGGAGTCTGGAACTAACAAACTGGAACAAGCCGCACCAACCAGCGATTCAGCCGATGATATAACACCTTCCGCCCATGACATAATGGCAGTAATTGCCCCGTGGACAGAACCATTCCTCACCTACTTGCTCAGGCAGGAGCTTCCCGAAGACCAGAATGAGGCCCGCTGCATTGTCCGGCGATCTAAAGCCTACAAGGTCTATGAGGGAGAACTTTATAAGAAAAGCACAACCGGAGTCCTTCAAAGGTGTATCTTTGAAGAGGAAGGGCGAAACGTCCTAGCTGAAATTCATGCCGGACTAGGCGGACACCACGCTGCAGCTCGGGCCCTTGTAGGAAATGTATTCCATACAGGATTTTACTGGCCGACGGCCCGAGCAGATCTCAGGACTTAGTCAAAGATCGTCGGTTGTCGACTCTTTGCTAATCGAGCCATATGCCACCCACCGCCCTCAAAACTATACCCATTACCTGGCGTTCATGGTGCAGGGGCTTGACATGGTTGGACCACTTAAAGGGGAACCCACAAGCAAAGGTACCTATTGGTCATGGTGGATAAATTCACCAAATGGATAGAGGCCAAGCCGGTTAAAGCAGCGAGTCGGACCAGTGATAGACTTTATATCCGGGGTAGTACACCATTATGGTGTCCCCACAGCATCATCACCGATAACGGCAGGAACTTCACCGCCGATGAGGTTAAATCATGGTGCAAAATATGGGCATCAAGCTCGACTACGCTTCAGTCTATCATCCTCAAACCAGCGGTCAAGTGGAGCGAGCAAATGGTCTAATAATGGCGGCATCAAACCCGGACTAGTGCGGTCCCTTACGAAATCGACACGCCTTTGGGTAGAGGCTCGACTCCGTACTACGGGGGCTGCGGACAACGCCTAACCGTACTACGGTTTACACCATTTTTATGGTATCTGGCGCGAAGCAGGTTTCCCTGCGACATCATTCATGACTCACCTCGAGTGCGCATGTGCGAAGAAAGAAAGCCGAGTTGGATCGGCGGGACAGCTTGGACACGTTGGAGGAAGAGCGCGGCGTCGCCAAGGCTCGTTCCGCATTCTATCAGCAGCAGGCTCGAAGATATCAAAGCGAGAAGTGCGGGCCAAGACTTACAATGTTGGCGAACTGGTTCTCGCTGCGGACAAGAAAAAGGACAAGCTCAAGCCCAAATGGGAAGGCCCTTCATCATCGATCAAGTCCTGACCGGCGGGCGTACCTTCTCTGAAATGCATCGGATAACCGACTCGAGCGAACCCATGGAGCGCAGCCGCCTCCGGCGATTCTATGCCTAGCACGGACTAAGAGTTCGTCCCTTTACCCCGTCCAAATTTTTTTTTACTTTAGCTGCCTTTTGTTTCTCTTTTTCTTCTCAACCCTATTCATCCAAGCCTTAAAAGGCCTACTTGCGCAACGTTCACGCGCAATTGATGTGCTATTCGCACTCATTATACAGGGGCTTCTTTACGGATGCTTAATTATCTGGGCTTCATGCCCGGCACATGTGTCAAGCCTCCACATGTACCTTTTATTCACCATTATATGCATCGATATGACTTAAGTTTTGGCCAAGCTGGGTTGCTGGCTCCTGTGCTTACCCCTCGTTCCCGATTGTTCGGCTAGGAGGTAAAGGAGCACCTCTGCGGTTATTCTGCCGGGTCGACGGATGTGTACCTCACCTTTGGGTGAAGCGGTGACTTAAAAGATGATTTTTATCCACTTATTTATCTGCCCCGATGTTTTTCTGCTTTTTCGCAGTCCGGACATGCACTTTAGGGCATACCACCCCAGAAGGAAAGGAACCCATAGCGGAACTATTCTCCTGGAAGATGTTTCTTACTACCCATGTAATATAACATAACTAGTTGGGCACTTATGCGATAAAGCAGATGACCCCTACGTGCGGTCTCCATGCATACCCGGTTCTTTCATAACCGAGAAGGTATTCGGACACCTCCGGACTCTAGGGTCCGAGGTCGAGCGAAAAGGTCGGCAAAGACAAGCGATCTACAATCCGGCGAGAAGGCATTTTGTATGTCATTTTATAATACATTGTCAAATCGGTGATTGTATTCTTCCTCAATCCGTCTTCAGGTTGTCTAATTTACAGATCTGTTGGGAAAATTTAGCGACCAACTCCACTTGGCTGTATACTAAACTCACAGGATCTCCTCCCCGCCGGGCCCCACAGGTCCGACTTGACCATGTGGTTGGGATCCGCCTTCTTGTACCGCATCTTTACCATGGCCCAGCCTCCACAGCACCTTGGCGGCAGGCGAAATCTTCCATAAATGGAGCGCTGCCGCCTCCTGCAGCTTCTCCATAAGCTCCCAAGACCCTCGGGTATGGAGAAGGCTGGCCATAACGCTGGATGGCGCCGCTCATAGCCTGCCGAACTCGTTCGATCAGTTGCAACAATTCGGAAGTTGATCACCCATTATTCGGGCATCTCCTCCATGAGGCGACACTGTGAGCATACCTAAAGACATATTACATCAAATTGACTTCCTTGCGAACTCTTCTTTTCAAAGGAGTTCGCTCAAGCACTACTTGTATATGCTGCGGCGGCGCTGATCCTCCTTATGAGCCCGACAGCTCGGCCCGAGCATTTCGGCTCTTCTCCAAGCTGGGCATGGGCATCCTGGAGCTTGTTCCTTTCATCTGCACCTTATGCAGCACCCTCTCGCCGGCCTTTAGTTGGCGCGAAGTTCTTACTGTCCGGATCTTGTCCGGCAGCACCTGCAATGTCGTTTTTTAGACTTGCGCAAAGGCCAAACGCTACTTATCTTTCTAAAATAATGCGTTACCAGGAGAGGTCCTTGCGTTTCCTCCTGCGCCAGAAAATGCGGCCTCAAGTTGGGCCTTGCACTCTTGCAGCTCCTGAGACAGTTGGGTATTCTTCTCGGTAAGATCCTACATTTCATATGATCCTTAAATCAGTTTAATATAACTACTTTAAGTTTCGGGGGCTACTGGCATTTATAACTATTAAATTCTCTTACCCGTATGTCTTTTGCATATTGCTCCGTGGCTCTGATGAAACCATCTTGAGCAGCACGAAGGTCTGCGTCCCCGTGTTAAAGGCATTCAGCGCCTCGGGGAGAAGCACGCGTCACGAATACTGTCCGGCCAGCGCTTGTGATTCAGGGCACTCTCCACCTCGGACTTGGTGGCGGACGATCTGTCGGCATCCTCCGTTGGAGGAACGTCCGGCTCGCGCCTTGCTCGCCTCCCCTCGACCAGGTGCGGGAGCCCGGCTGGTAGAGGTTGGATCGACAACTTCCACGCTGCAGTCCGGCGGGCGCTTTTTCCCTATAAAAGTCATGAGCACTCAAGCGCTTCCTAGGAGCGTTGCTCTAAAATACTGAATTGTGAGCTACACCTTTGCGGCGACGTTTGATCCGGCGCGCGCTCCTCTTCCGCCCTCTTGGTCGAACGGCCCTTGTTGGTCAGCCACAGCGAGCTCGGCTTCTCGCCCTAAGGCGCCTCCTGCAGTGCCATCATATCGGTGGTCGAGAAATAAGCAAGGAAGGAATAGCGGTGTCGGGGCTTGGCCGCAATCACACAGGAAGCGGATATAGTCCGGGATAGTCGGCCGTGATGGCGACTAAAGCATTGTCCATGCTGAGCTGGTGGAACACCCCATCGATTAGCTCCACCTTTATGTCGGATCCTCTTGGAGGCGGATCCGGGATCTCTCACGGATCCTCGGGCTGCGGAGCGGACTTAGCATGCCCTCTACGGTCGGCGCAGTTCTGCGTCGAAGAGGAACATGATATAAGAAACTTAAGTTTGAAGGCGCAGGTCGGACACGCTGAGTGTTAAACACCCAAGGCGGGGATTATTCATGGAAAACCCATTCAGCGGGTTCGTCAGAGAGAAATCCTCCTTCTCCCCTTATACAGGCGGACAAGATCGTCACGGATCTTGGCGAATCCGCCCTTCGGCCATGGCGGGTGGCATCGTCCTCCCCGTTGAAATCCCACATGGGGTGGCCCCTGTATTGTAGTGGCTGCACCCCCCGCCTAATGCATGTTGCCATGACTCCAATCATGGTCAACTTGGCATGGGCCAGTAACCTTATTCGGCCCATCAAATAATGGACGCTCTTGTCTTCCTCCAGTTGGGGGCTCCGCGGACGCCAACTAAGGCGTTTCTTCAGAGGAACATTGCTGAACTCCGGGAGGCCGATCCGAACAGGGTCCGGCAGCGGAGCGTCTTCTATATAAAACCATTCCGAAGGCCGGTCTTGAGCGCCTTCTTAGGGGTTCGGATGGATATCCGGTCCCACAATCGCCATATTTTGGCGCCGCCCATGATATATGGACCCCTCGTGAGAAGCGGGGTACAAGGCAGAACAACCTCTTCCACAGCGTGAAGTGGGGCTCGACGCCTAGGAAAAGCTCACAAAGAGCTACATAACACGCAATATGCAGGATTGAGGCGGGCATGAGGTGATGAAGCTGGAGTCTGTAAAACTCCGAGAGCCAGCGGAGGAATGGATGTCAGAAATCCGAGCCCCTTATCGGATAGGGGCCGAAGCATACCCGCTCCCTTTGTTGGGATTTGGGGTAACCTCCGCTTGCTTCCCACCTTTGTAGGTGGCCAGCCCGCTCGAACCGGAACCATGAAGGCGGAGGAGATATCCCCCCATTTGGAGCTTCTCCAGCTCGTTGTGCGAAACAGAGCATCTCCTCCAATCTCCTGGCAAAGGGCAAGGAGCGCAAGAAGAGGAGCTGCGTTGACGGTCCATGATGGAATGGGTTCTTGGCCGAAAGCGCTCCGATGAGTATTTGCGAGAGGAAGATGGTGATTTGGATCTGGATTCTTGCCTCCCTTATAGGCAAATTGTTACGCACAACTAGGGGTAAAACATAAAAGACACCACTGGCTTTTCACATTCGCACTGACAGCGTGGAAGAAGGCCATTATTAGGCGTGGAAGCCAAGACACACAACATTGATGAGGAAGCTGGACACTGTTCGGGTCGTAGAACTTGAAGGAGAACCCGCCTTGCAACGCTGTAGACTACACGCATGCTGGACTTATCGTCATTGAAGCCTGGTTAGGGGCTCTTGAGGAGTCGGATTAGGGGTGTCCGGATGGCGGACTACCATCATCGGCGGACTATCATCGGCGGACTATAAATCATCGACGGACTCCAAGACTATGAAGATAGAAGATTGAAGACTTCTCCCGTGTCCGGATGGGACTTTCCTTGGCGTGGAAGGCAAGCTTGGCGATCTGGGATATGTAGATCTCCTACCATTGTAACCGACTCTATGTAACCCTAGCCCTCTCCGGTGTCTATATAAACGGATGGCTCTAGTCCGTGGGACAACATCATCAACAACCCTTACAATCATACCATAGGCTAGCTTCAACGGTTTAGCCTCCTTGATCTCGTGGTAGATCCACTCTTGTAAACATCCACAATATCAATATCAATCGAGCAGGACGTAGGGTTTTACCTCCATCAAGAGGGCCCGAACCTGGGTAAAACATCATGTCCCTTATCTCCTGTTACCATCCGCCTAGACGCACAGTTCGGGACCCCCTACCCGAGATCCGCCGGTTTTGACACCGACAGGAGGGCTAGTGCGACATCCTTTCATCCTCTATCTGGCTCGGCTCCCACTCGGAGCCGCCAACACTACGACGCACCGAAGTAACGCTACCTGAAGGCTTGGAGGCCATCTCCCACAACCCGCGTAGGCTCATGGTTGCAGGTAGGATGAGGTGCCAATCACCATGTCATCATCGTTAACATGAGCGCCTCGATGACAGTCTTCACCAATACTCCACTTAGAGTGGGGGCATCCTAACATGCCCCCATGTTCGAAACGATGGTCATGACATCAAGACGATGAGAAAAACCGTCGACCCACTCAACGGTGGAAGCCATGGGACCTCCACAACAAACACTTCCACCACTACACGCATCCCTCCTAGGCGGGGGGCTCGGCCACAACTCAAGGTGACGGCGGACAGGGCTACATCACCCACTCGGCACCATGCACCACCCCATTCTCTCCACGTGAAGCATCATTCATGCAGCCACAAACTGGAGCTCTCCCGACGTGATACATGACTGGTCCAAGGTGGGGGTTGTTCACCCATCTCCAATATGGAGCTATCCTGAGGTGGTGTGTTGTCCACACCACCAACGTCGTGAAGCTTGCCCAAGGTGTGGGGATTCATCTACATCACCGTCGCTGACATGGAGTGCCCCAAGGCAGGGCGCTATCTACACCGCCATCAACATGGAGCGCCCCGAAGGCAGGGTGCCATATACCTCCGTTGGCATGGAGCTTGGCCAGGCGGAGCTCTTTCTTCTCCACCGTTGACACAAATATCTCAAAAGATGGGGCGGCTTTTGGTCTGTCATCCCACAGCTTTCCAAGGCGAGGATATCATCTACGTTGCTGCCTCCCACTCGGAGCTTGGTCCGGGCGGGGCTTGGTCTAAACCGCCGCCAACAAGGAGCTTAGCCTTGGGTGGTGGTCGGTCTACACCATCACATACATGTTAACGCCCCAGAGGAGCATGATCTACATTGTCACCAACACTAAGCTCGCCTAAGGGTGAGCGCCGTCTACACCATCTTGGAGCCCCCAAAGGCGGGCACGACTTCAGCGCTTCTACCAACAGGGGGCTCGACCAAGGCGTGGTAACGTCCACACCGCCGCCAATGTGGAGTTCACCAGACGTGGAGCATCGTCCAGACTGCCTCCAACGTGAAGCATCGCCTAAACGCGGGTGCCATTTACATAGCCTCGGAGCAAGCCTATGGTGGGCGTGCCGCTAGCTCCTCGCCAACATGGAGCGCACCAAAAGTTGGGCGGCATCTACACCACCCGTTACCATGTTGGAGGCGTCATCATCAATCTCCGGCATAACGAGGAATGCTGCTACATCAACATGTCGTCACCATCTTCATCGACGTCACACTCGGCGGGGACGCAGACTACATCGGCATGCTGCCATCCAACTACATCGACACGGCGTCGCAATGTTCATCTGGCGAGGGTGTGGTCTACATCGATGTCGACGGATTTCCACATGACGTCGTCATCTTCTTTGTCTTACTACCTGGCCAGGACACAGACTACACCGGCATGCCGCCTTTCTTCTACACCGAGCTAAGGTCGTCCCCGTAACTGTGATGCCCCAAGGTCTACATCGATGAGCTAGTATTATCGTCATCTTTAAGCACCACTGTCATGCGGCAACACGCAAGTCTTCTCCAACTCCTACATCAACGCACTTCCCCGACATCGTCCAAGCTCCTACGAGGCGAAGCATTACTCCACCGACATGTCCTTTCACGGTGAAGCAACCCATATCTTGCCAGGCACCAACTAGGCGAAGGCAAGTCATCCAGTCCGACACTGACAAGGCGGACACCACCAGGCCGGGCACCGACGAGGCGAAGGCCGCTCAATTCATCATCGGACAATGACAAGACGGAGGGATACAACTAAGCAGAGCTGGAGTGATGGGCGTACCGCTCTCCTTTTACATCATCACCACATCCCCACCATCTACACCAAGCCTGCAGCGCAATCAAAGCCTTCAACAAGACACTTGGGAAGATACTCAAGAAGACGATGGCAAGTAACAGGAGAGACTAGCATGACCATCTCTTCGAGTCCTTATGGGCGTACCTCATCGCGGTCCGTACTCCAACACTGGCTACTTCGTTTTCTCCCATTTACTGGAGTGAGGCGATCCTACCATTGGAGGTCTAGCTACCCTCTTTGAGGGTGGCTATCCAAGATGAGATCACCCAAGACAAACATGTATGACTGCGGTTTCAGGAGCTCAACGCCCTTGAAGATGGGAGACTTAATGCCCTACAGAACTTGGAGCTTTACCGCCAGAACATTGTGAGAGCTTACGACAAGCTCGTCAAGCAACGCGTCTTATGAAAAGGCGAGTTGGTTCTTGTGCTCAGTCGACCCATCGTCGTGACGCACAAGACGAAGGGCAAGTTCGAGCCAAAGTGTGAAGGACCATACTCATCGAGCAATTCTATGACAGGGAGCATACCAGCTCATCGATTCCCAAGGAGTCCGACCTATGCCCCCAATCAACGGAAGGCTCCTAAAAAATTCTTAACTTTTGCCTCTTTTGTTGCCTTTCGGATTTCCATTAGGGAAACTTTTTCTGTAGGCTATCGGATCCATGATGCATTCTCCTTTGCATTTTGTGGATATATCTAGTTTTCCCCAATTTTTACGGACTAAGTCCAACAAAAAAATGGATTTCCCCTATCATACTACGCTGTTGGTTGAAGTTTCGGCTACCCTAGGACTTGTTGGAGGGCAGCACAATGTGTCAAGTTGCAGGTGGAGCGGCTCCTACACCAACAATGCACGACACATATCAGGTGTATGCTTCCGGAGGCAGCAGAGATGATTACTTGGGCACTTATGAGTATTGAGACCTACGCTCTTCATGTTTCCCGGCATGCCTCGTGTTCACAGAGGCTCGCACTCCAGGGAAGACTATAGGAAAAGATCATGGAGGGCTGCCCGACCCGACACAAGTTGGTTTGGTGCCTAGTCACATGGCGACCCTGGGGTGTGCCACTGGAAGCCCCAGATAATGTGCTACAGGGTTTTTCCTAGTCCACAGAGGTGAACAGTTGCCTTTCAAGTTCTCAAGGTGGGTCCCCAAGAATCCTGCAAGATGAGTCCTCAAGAAGTCTCAGCCGAATATCAAAGCAAGTCCATGAAGTTCGCAGCCAATCAATCATCCGCGTGAGCAATCATAATAAAATTCCAAAAGTCCAAGAAGAAAATTCAAGAAAAAAAATCTCAATAGTTCAAGAAGCAGTCAAGTGGTCCCAAGCAGTAAGGAACCCACTGGAAGGAAGGCGGGAGGTAGTTGTTCACTACCCCTCAATATGCACAAAGAAAAATTGCCAAGCCATTGTCCCAAAACCATTTGCCGTGAACCTACCATACCCAAGTCTCTGGGTTCATGGGGCATGTGCAGGGGGCATGTCGAGCTGTGGCGGCCCTCAATATGATGATGGGCTAGAGTATGAATTCCTGTTGCCTCTCGGAAGCATCCCGAAACAAGGCGTCTTCATACACGTACACCGAAGATATTTAAGTTGTTGAGTTGCAATCGTCAAGGTCTTTCGACGGTTCCCAATGACAAGTCCTTTGGCAGCCTTCTCGGATATCGCGCCTATAGCGGGTGTATAATGGGAAAGTCAGCATTCTAAGAACCCGCAAACTTCTTTTTTCGCCTGTTTTCGTTTGGTGTTTCTAGTTGTGCCCCTCCAACATCTTTGCAGGCATGGAGAGGCGCTTCCTGTCGTCGTCGACGGCTTTTCTACGACAAATCACTACATCGAGCTACATCATGGGTGTTTGGGGGTACCAATACCCATGCGTCCCTAACAACGTCGACGACACCTCGGCAACCAATCTTCTACATCGACATGCACGATGGGCGCCCCAAGGTGGCTTCTGTGCACTTGTTAAAGGTGGCGTCGATGTGTCTCTATGGCCCCGTCTCCAACAACAATGAAGCATGGGGGCAACATCAACGCCCCAATCATCCATAAGGCTGATGGTATTCCAGCGTACCACCAAGTTTGCCTCGCAGTGAATGGCATGGTGATACTTGATGAAGGGGACCTGTCAATGGTCTACCGACATCTCGCCTACATCAACACATAAAGATCATGGGAGCGGTGCAACACGCCAGTGCGGCCAGCGTGAACCTGTGAAACCCTCCAATCAAGTCGGCTGGCACCGTAGCAGCTAGACGGTCACGACGAGATTGGTAAACTTTCGTTTTTGTTTTCAGGACAAGGCGATGTTTCGCCACGGAATGAAGACGGAACAGGGTTGCTTTGTTGACAGGCATCATGCGTGTTATGCGATCCAACGAGCTCCCTACACAACACAAGTGTGGATGGACATGCCTACACTATTTTTGTTACTAACCAATCATCTTAACAACCATGATCATGATGTCACGAAGACATCACCTTTGAACCAGTTCTTTAGGCTGCATATGAATTACGCGCCATAAAAAAGAATTTCGTCGAGTTAAGCTCAATTTGCTTCGCACTCAAGCTCGACTCGACGAGGGGGCATTTGTACGACGGTATTTTGTGCATTGCTGCATAAAATAATAATTTTATTTTCAATAAGTTTTGATGCAGGTTATCTGTGCAAAGGCAAGTGGTTAATAATGCAAAGGCAAAATGCTATTGCATGGCACATGCCCGCACATACTTAAACAGGCACATGCATGAAATCATGGTGCAACTACTACATGTGCATGCACACACACGTCCTAGCAGTGGGCATTTTTAGTCTAGACACGTAGCTTAGCTTAGACACATATAAATGGTTATGTATTTGAATACCGGCAAGCTCGCGTTACATATCCGAATACCCGTTTGTATGCATACATCATATAGGAACGTATTTGAGTATCTACGTCTGGCCGGCGAGCGCGCACGCATGCTTCTCCGAATACCCGATATACATGTACTTCGTTTCCTTCTTTTGATATTTGGACAGGTACATGAAGTATGGGCGTGTCTTTGATGGATGCAATCTAACACATACGTGACTGGAATCAGATGATAGGCTCACATGAGCAGCCTATGTACGTATATTTGGCAAGCCATCAAAAATTGGAAACGGATACAACCGACCACAGAACCACATAAAAAAAAGGTATGCGCCAACTAACATGGTATATATGGGGTTGATCTGAAATATTAGGACGGTGCAACCCTACCCGTCCAACACCGTAGCCTATATAAGCTAGCCAACCAAGGCACCAGAAGGGAGGAGGAGCTAGCTAGCATAGATGGTGCAACAACGCAGCCGAGGAGACGATGGCGCGGCCGTGACCGTGCGTTCGTAGGAACCAGATGTGATGAGCCCAGAAACACCGGCCACAACGGCGGCCTGCCCACAGCGAGGATGCAGGCGCGCGAGGAGATGACGAAACGGGAGCTGATCAAGCCCCATTGACTAACTTTATTTGTTATTGTGTATTTCATCTATCAGGTGCCGCACATCCATCCATCAAGCAGCAGCAAAGCTACGCACACGTCCCTGGCCAGAAACTCATGCACGCACCCGGCAGGGACGCGCCTGTTGGCGGCGTCAAACCAAAGTGCAAAGGAGGACGTGCTCACAGCGGCATGGTGGCCGGTAGGCCACCGGCCACGGCATGCTAGAGGATGCGTAGAGGACGCCGCTGACAGCAGGTGCGCTATGACATGGAGGCGAGCTCGGATGCATGCACGTGCAACAACCCTCTTGGTACGTACAGTCTTTTTCTTACCAGGTTCCATGGAGGAGGAGGAGACACGCCCGTGGCGGCGTCGCCAAATTGGAACTCAAGCACAAAGGAGTGCGCGCCTGCGATGGCCGCGTAGGCCCTATCTTGCGGCGACGAGCATGCCGCAGAGATGACAAGGCGCACACAAGGAGGAGGCACAGGAGGAAGCAGAAGACGCGCCGTGGCGGCAACATCGAGAACATCAGGAAAGCCGCGCCCATGGCGGCGGCACGCTCGTCGGGCAACATGCACACGGCCTAACGCTGTCCGGTGGCGGCAGTGCATGCGCCAAGAAGGATCCGCGGAGGCTAGATACGTACATCTATATCTCTTTTTTGTATGCAGGAGCCACAAACACATCCCAACCCGAGGAGGTAGCAGCGATAGAGAGCATGCACCCGCTGGGTTGAAGTCGAGGTCGCCATGTACCCATGCGCCCACATACGATGTTTCGACCACAAACGACGCGCCCATGGCAGTGGCGCGCTCACCAGGCATCAAGCGTGCTGCTTGGCTCTGTCCGGTGGTGGTTGTAACGAGGCGGAGCATACGAGAAGGAAACCACAGATGGCACGTGCACTTATGACCAACAACTTATCTTTACATATATCTATCCCTCTTTGTATTCACAGGTACACGCAACCGAGGAGAAATCACGTGACAAATCCAGGACGGAGTCATCCCGGCCAGAGGCGGCGGACGACGCACCCGGTGGAGATGAGCCTAGGATTCCAAAAGAAGTCCGACAGCGCCCTCGCACGCACGGATGCATGCTAGAATAAGAAGAGGTCATCGCCCACTTTTTCAACCCCGGTGACAACACGGAGACAATAAACTCGCCGCGCAGCCACCACCATCAAGCCAGTGCCACAGAAGATGGCGTCATGGAGCTTAAGGGACGCCGCCGGCGTCCACTTTGTCAAGATGGTGCCTCGGAGGATGGCGACACGGAGCTCTCCCGAACAACGCTCTGTTGTCTTCTTCATCAAGCTGGCGCCATGGAGGACGGAGAGGCGGAGCTTGCGAGGATGCCGCCGCCGTGCCACGGTGGATGGACGGAGCTCGCTAGGACGTTGCCCGTCGTCTTCTTCATCAAGCAATCGCCATGGAGGACGGAGGCGCGGGGCTTGGAGGATGCTGCCGCGTTGCGCGGGCATGGCACCATGGAGTTCGCCAAGACGACGACAAGGTCAACATCATCAATCCGGTGCCATGGAGGACGGAGAGGCGAAGCTTGCGAGGATGCCACCACCGTGCCGCGGTGGATGGACGGAGCTCGCTAGGACAACACATGTCGTTTGCTTCATCAAGCAAGCTCCGTAGAGGACGAGGGCGTGGAGCTCGCGAGGATGCCACCACCGTGCCGTGGTGGATGGCGGCGTGCAGCTCGCTAAGATGACGCCCATCGCCAACATCGTCAACCCGGTACCATGGAGGATCATGGCGTAGAGCTCTCGCAAGAGGGACGTCACCAATGTCAACATCACCATGCCGTTGTCGTGAAGGACAAAGGTGTGGAGCTCGCGGGACGACACCACCAATGTCTACCTCGTCAAGACGGAGCCCACAATCCGGAGTCCATGAAGATGACGCACGCCCCCGGTGCTGCCCGCAAGATGGAGCCTGTGATACGAAGATGGTGCTACGCGATGGCACGTCTTCACCGACCCTTACCACGGTCCTGCGATGTGTTTCCTTTGTCTTGGCGGACCACTGAATACGGTGTCCAGCCGAGATGAGGTACACTCTTCATGGCGTACATGTCTCGGTGTATAGGCAGCGTGCTCCTTGTCTTAGCAGACCACTGAATATGACGTCTAGCTAGGACAGAGTATCAACCACACCCTTCCATGATGTTACCTTTCTTCGACATTGCGATGGTTTTTCCCTTGTCTTGGTGGACCACCGAATACGGCGTCCAGCTGAGACGAGGTGTACCCTTCATTGCATACAGGTCTCATCGTCGAGCGGGGCGTGATCCTTGTTTTGGTAGACCACGAATCGGCGTCTCGCTGAGGCGAGGCATCAATCGCGCCTCTCCATGATGTCACCTTTCTTGACCCAGTGTGATCCTTGTTTTGGCAGACTACCAAATCTGAGTCTAGCCAAGATGAGGCATCCACCACGCCCTCTAAGTCATTACCTTTCACAACCTCGTGGTAGTCTTTGTCTTCGTAGACTGCCGTAACCTCGGCGTCTAGTCGAGACGAGGCGCCAACCACACCGGCCATGCCGATCTGAAGGTCGTCGGTTTTACACCGGCGCCGGTCTCCATAAAGAATACTCTGTGGCGACCCCTTGTGTACCCCGACGAAGCCGCTACATCGTCAAGAAGTCCGAGCAGAGCAGGACCCATGCAACTCCAACACCGACTACATCAACGCTGTCAAGACTGACGAGGTGCGACGGCGAGGGAAAATGTGGCTAGCATAAAGCCATGTTTTGAGCGGCACGTGTACCGACGAGTACATGGGCTTTGTCGCCGCCCACACCACACACACATCATCATCATCATCATCATCATGCAAGGACAACGCGAAGCGAAGACGACAAAGACGACCACATGGCTTAATCGGAGGTATCTCGCGGAGAAACCCGCGGGAGTAATTAACCGGGAGCTTTTCGAGGCCCCGGGAACCAGGAGACCGCACATCGCCATAGTCAGGCAGGCCACGCTAGTAGGCCATGGAGCGCAATAATTTTTTTTCTATGGGATCTTGTAATTTTGTTCATCCAAAGAGATAAATGAAATACTTGTTTCCCGTACGTTTTCGTTGTGTACTACGGTTCACTGGCACGCCCGCATTTTCTTTTCCCCGGCGCATGAGAGAAATACACACTCCTTCTCTTTCTTTCTACCGGAGTGACCTTAAGATTTTTCTCGTGTCAAACACTTTGGTGTTGCCGGCCTTCTTGTCCGCTAAGTACTTGGGGCAGTTCCGCTTCGAGTGACCACTTCCCTTGCAATAAAAACACTCAGTCTCAGGCTTGGGTCCATTCTTTGGTTTCTTCCTGGCAGGTTGCTTACCGGGCGCGGCACCTCCCTTGCCGTCTTTCTTGAAACCCTTTTTTCCCTTGACCTTCTTGAACTTACTGGTTTTATTCACCATCAACACTTGATGTTCCTTTTTGATTTCCACCTCCGCTGATTTCAGCATTGAATATACTTCAGGAATGGTTTTCTCCATCCCCTGCATATTGATGTTCATCAAAAATCTCTTGTAGCTTGGTGGAAGCGACTGAAGGATTCTGTCAACGACCGCGTCATCCGGGAGATTAACTCCCAGCTGAGACAAGCGGTTGTGCAACCCAGGCATTTTGAGTATGTGCTCGCTGACGGAACTATTTTCCTCCATCTTACAACTGTAGAACTTGTCGGAGACTTCATATCTCTCGACCCGGGCATGATCTTGGAAAACCATTCTCAGCTCTTGGAACATCTCATATGCTCCGTGCTGCTCGAAACATTTTTGGAGCCCGATTCTAAGATGTAAAGCATGCCGCACTGAACCAGGGAGTAATCATCAACACGCGACTCCCAAGCGTCATAACGTCTTGGTTCGCTGGGGGTGGTGCTTCACCTAACGGTGCTTCAAGGACATATGCTTTCTTGGCAGCTATGAGGATGATCCTCAAGTTCCTGACCCAGTTCGTATAGTTGCTACCATCGTCTTTCAGCTTGGTTTTCTCTAGGAACGCGTTGAAGTTGAGGTTGACATGAGCATTGGATCTACAAGACATTTTTGCAAAAGTTTTAGACTAAGTTCATGATAATTAAGTTCATCTAATCAAATTATTTAATGAACTCCCACTCAGACAGACATCCCTCTAGTCATCTAAGTGATACATGATCCGAGTCAACTAGGCCGTGTCCGATCATCACGTGAGACAGACTAGTCATCATCGGTGAACATCTTCAGGTTGATCGTATCTTCTATGTGACTCATGTTCGACCTTTCGGTCTTCCGTGTTCCGAGGCCATGTCTGTACATGCTAGGCTCGTCAAGTCAACCTAAGTGTACTGCGTGTGTAAATCTGGCTTACACCTGTTGTATTCGAACGTTAGAATCTATCACACCCGATCATCACGTGGTGCTTCGAAACAATGAACCTTCGCAACGGTGCACAGTTAGGGGAAACACTTTCTTGAAATTATTATGAGGGATCATCTTATTTATGCTACCGTCGTTCTAAGCAAATAAGATGCAAAAACATGATAAACATCACATGCAATCAAATAGTGACATGATAAGGCCAATATCATTTTGCTCCTTTTGATCTCCATCTTCGGGACGCCATGACCATCATCGTCACCGGCATGACACCATGATCTCCATCATCATGATCTCCATCATCGTGTCTTCATGAAGTTGTCTCGCCAACTATTACTTCTACAACTATGGCTAATGGTTTAGCAATAAAGTAAAGTAATTACATGGCGTTATTCATTGACACACAGGTCATACAATAAATTAAGACAACTCCTATGGCTCCTGCCGGTTGTCATACTCATCGACATGCAAGTCGTGATTCCTATTACAAGAACGTGATCAATCTCATACATCACATATATATCATTCATCACATCCTTTTGGCCATATCACATCACAGGGCATATGCTGCAAAAACAAGTTAGACGTCCTCTAATTGTTGTTGCAAATTTTTTATGTGGCTGCTATAGGTTTCTAGCAAGAACGTTTCTTACCTACGCCAAAACCACAACATGATATGCCAATTTCTATTTACCCTTCATAAGGACCCTTTTCATCAAATCCGATCCGACTAAAGTGGGAGAGACAGACACCCACTAGCCACCTTATGCAACTAGTGCATGTCGATCGGTGGAACCTGTCTCACGTAAGTGTGCGTGTAAAAATCGGTCCGGGCGCTTCATCCACGATGCGCTGAATCAAGATAAGACTAGTAACGACAAGTAAATTGACAATATCGACGCCCACAACAAACTTGTGTTCTACTCGTGCATAGAAACTACGCATAAACCTGGCTCTAATACCACTGTTGGGGATCGTAGCAGAAATTTAAAATTTTCTCGCATCACCAAGATCAATCTATGGAGTCATCTAGCAGAGAGAGAGGTGCATCTACATACCCTTGTAGATCGCGGCGGAAGCATTCAAGAAGCAGGGGTTGATGGAGTCATACTGTCGTGATCCAAATCACCGATGATCCTAGTGCCGAACGGACGGCACCTCCGCGTTCAACACACGTACGAAGCGGAGACGTCTCCCGCGCCTTGATCCAGCAAGGAGGAGGGATAGGTTGAGGAAGAGAGCTCCAACAGCAGCACAATGGCGTGGTGGTGATGGAGCGGCAGTACTCCGGCAGGGCTTCGCCAAGCTCTTAATGGAGGAGGAGAGGTGTTGGGGAGGGGAGGGGCTACGCCTTGGATGTGGTGCTGCAGCCCTCCCCCCGCCCCTCTATTTATAGGGAGAAGGGGGAAGGGGGTCGGCCCCTCTAGATGGGATTCTCTTCTCGAGGCTTTTTCTGATAACCCGATCATCGGACACACCAAGGAGGCAAGGAGCTTTGACCTACAAGGGAATCCCCAGGTGGTTTCTGCTAACAATTGCTATACCTGTTTTACATACCCGCACGTAGCCCGCTCTTGGTCATGGCATGTTAAATAGCCTTACTTGCTTATCGCATTACTTGTACAAGTACGCCCCGACGTATTAATCAAATTACAATGGAAAATAAATGGTAGCATCAGCTTATTACTTGATTTTTCTTTTTTGCTTACCTTTGTATTTATTACTCATTGCACCCGTACACTTAGGTAAATTTTAATCCCCCAGGGGCTTTCGTGCCCCGCAGTACGGCAGTAAAGTCCGAACACCTTTTTCAGTACAATTCGGCACCCCGAACTTATAGCATTATATGCATCGGCTCCAAATCATGTCTTTGGTCAATAGTTGGGTTGCTCGGCTCCTGTGCTTACTACCTTACGTTCCGCTATATTGGCTAGGGTAGTAAAGGGAGAACTACTGCGATTGTGTCCCGATTCTCCCGGACGAGCACCTTAGTAGAGAAAGCCGAAAACTGACTGTCATGATGCAGCGAGAGCTGGTCAGCTGTTCGAGAGGTTTCAAATCCTTAGAGATTTTTTCCGCTTTATGCGAGGAATCGGTTTTTATCCAATCAGGTGCTTATAACGGGCCAAGTTCGGCCTTCCGAATACCAGGGGCTTCGCCTAAATTCTCATTGTCAAACTCCTATGGCTAAGTGAGGGTGATAAAGGCCGTATAGTCTGATTGCCTTGTTCGTTGCGCTAAACACCTCCTTTAAGGACCAGAATGTGGAGTAAAGAGTGTTTAGATTTATCCCGAACACCCCCGTACTATCTACGTGGGGGCAGAAGCTGACGACTGGCCAACCCTCAGATTTCATAAACGGCCGCACAGGAGGTAAAATTTTAAGCATTATATTACATAACATCATTGTCTTATATTACCGGACAGGATAATACGAATGTTTTCATGGGAATATAACATCCTTCGCACATTACTCCGCCACAAGGCGGGATACCTCCAGGACACCGTCAAAATATAACTCGGGTCGGCGGTGCTCCTTGCCCTCAGGCGGCCCCTCGGTCATCAGCTTCTTGGCAACCATCTTCGCCCAGTGCATCTTGACGCGGGCAAAGGCCATTTGTGCACCTTCAATACAGACCTACCGCTTTATGACCTCAAGCCGTGGGCAGGCACTAACAAGCCGCTTCACAAGTCCGAAGTAGCTGCTGGGTATCGGCACGGTAGGCCATAGTTGGACTATCAGGTCCTTCATGGCTAGCTCGGCCGCCTTGTGCTGCTCGACCAGCTGTTTCAACTGGTGAAGGGCACTGGATGTTCTGGTCCAAGATATTGAGACCAGAACAGCTTCTCCAAAGAACTCCCTTCTTTGGCTCGATAGAACTCGGCAGCATCTGATACGCTGCGCGGCAAATCCGTTAACGCCCCTGGAGAGCTCCAAATTCAGGTAAGTAAAAGGAACGTTTCGTTCACAAACTTGCTTTGCATAATGAAAGCCTTACCCGCCACGATCTTATTGGCCGCCTGGATGTCCTGAAGGGCGCTCTGGGCCTCCGCCGGCCTTCGCAAGTTCGGACGCTTGCGTCTTTGAATCACGCTCCAAGGACTCGTACTTCTTGACGACGTCCTTGAGCTCTTGCTGGACCTCGCTGACCCGGGCCTCATGCTTCTCGTGCGCGGCGTGCTCCTTGGCCGCTTTGTCCTCGGCTTCGGCTAACGCCTTCTTGAGGGCCGCCAACTCGGTCGTGGCCCCTAATAATGTTCATGACACTTTAGTCAGCACGAAACATTCATCCTTCCTAAATATACGCGCAGGTTACTGCTTACCTTGGATGTCCTTCAGCTGCTTTTTCATGAGGTCGAGCTCTTCTTGAGCCCGCTCCAGGCTATGCTTCATGCCGGAGACCTCCGCAGTATGAGCGGCAGCAGCCAGCAGCGACGCCTGCTTATTCACATAGACATCTTATGTTAGACTCCTACGAAAACTATTTTGATCCTCTGTTCGGCTTTTTCTTTCCGAACACCGCACAGAGCATCAGGGGCTACTGTCTACACTGTGATATTCTTTCTACAATTACATTACTTACCTTAAAGCATGTTAAAAGGCTAGCGCAGGCTTCGGTCAGTCCGCTTTTGGCGGACTGAACCTTCTCGATCACCGACCCATAAGGACACGGTGGTCATCCACAATGGAAGCGCCTGACATCGCTTCCAGCAGATTATCCGGTGCCTCTGGTTGGACAGAGGTCACCGGCGGAACTGGCGCACCTCCTCCTTTCGGGGAAGGCCGTTCGCTGGACTCCGGAGCCGTGTAGATCTCCGGAATGGTATCCAGCCGGGGGCCGAATGGAATGTGGCCCGTGTGTCCCAATGGGGGCTTTTTCCCCCATGTGTCCCGTGGCCGAGGAGTCATCCTTGGGCGCCACCCCGACGATCTCTGGAACCTCCCCCCGGTTTGGGAAGGTCCTTTGGGACACCACCTCCTCATCACCCTTGGCCAAGACAGAGTGAGCGGGCGGCGGTGACATACTAGCCATCTCCTTTGAATCTAGCGAACCCTCTGTCGAGGATCGCAGGGAGCTGCCGCGGGTCAGACTGTAATGGCATAATTTTAACATGTTAATATTTCAAAGTGGAAAGGCTAGGCATTTGGACGTGCATAAGGTTTTTGGTACTTACGAGGCAGCCCGAGGCTTGGTCCGGGGCATTTGCTCCGGACTGCTATCGACACCCCACACGGAGTTATCCGCAAGGGAGCCCTTCCCCCTCTTGGGCGCCTTCGCCTCCAGATTGGTTGAGGCCCCCCTTTTCTTCCTTCCCCCCTCAGGGGGGGAGTCGCTGTCTTCCTCCTCCTCGTCCTTGTCTTTGGCGGCCGAAGAGTGAGTCTCGTCTTCGGACGACATGTCCGAAGCACCTCTTCGGCGAAGACCACTCTTGGTCCCTTTGGCAGTTTTCTTGACCTTCTTCTCCGGCACATCATAAGGCACCGGAAACAACATCTTCGTCAGGAGTGGGGTTTCTTCATCTTCGGATAGCGGGGCCGGACAATTAATCTGCCCCGCTATGTCGGTCCAGGCCTTCTCATAGGAAGACTTAGACTCCTTCCTCAAAATATGCCAGTAAAGGCTATACCTTGAAAACATGAAAGTACTTACCGAATTAGCATGGCGTTTTAAGCTAAGCCCACGATCCTCGGTCGTAGGAGGTGGTGTCTCGCCGGCCTTGAAGAGCACTTTCCAGATATCTTCGTGCTCGCGTCGAAGAGCTCTAGCAGCGTCTGGTGCTTGGCCGGATCGAACTCCCACAGATAGCAAGTCCGGCGTTGGCACAGAAGGATCCGGCGAATGAGCATAACCTAGATCACGTTGACAAGTTTGATTCTCTTGGTTATCATGTTCTGGACGCACGTCTGGAGCCCAGTCAGCTTGTTTGAAGAACCCCAGGTTAGGCCCTTCTCTTGCCCGGAGGTGAGCCGCATCAAAACTCCGGATCAGAATTCGGGGGCTGCCGCCCAGTTGGTGTCGTGCGGCTGGTGATGTGGAACCACCCCGACTACCACCCCTTCATCGTCTCCACAAAGGAGCCTTCGAGCCAGGTGACATTGGGCATTGTGGCACCCCGGCTCAGAGCGACCGGTTTACCCTGCATTGCCAGCCCAGAGACCTTGTCTTCTGGCAACACACAACAACATGGCACAGAATACAACCTCTTTATTCATGCTAGCGGAACATAGTTCATATTACAACAGTTAGCGAGGCCAAGCGGCACAAGCGGTGCGGCTGAACAATATGTACATTATTTAGTGAACATAAAGGGGCCTCGAGCATGACAACTACTCGGCGGCAGAACAACGTCGTAGCGGGACTCCATAGCAGAAGGACACCGGCGTGGACACGGTCTGAACTTCGGACAACACTCCTTTCCAGCAGGACTTTCCTGAAATCTGGCATGACCGCGCCGGTCGGTACATTGAATGTAATTGCAAGCTCACAATAAGCATCACAAGATGACAGACAATATTATGATATTTATCCAGTTTTAATCAACAATGCAGCTATATAACCAACATGATGTGACTATGCTCCACAGGTACTCATTCTCCCAACTTGCTTACCAGATGTGACCAACAAACATAATATTACCAACACATACCCGTGATCCTTACGGCGATCACAACCCGACCATCTCATTGTCCGTGATCCTTACAGCGATCACAACCCGACCAACTCATGGCCCGTGATCCTTACGGCGATCACAACCCGACCAGCTCGTGGCCAACTCAACACGATGACCTCACTGTCATCCTTAGTGCAATTTAGTGTGCATATTAATTAAGTGTTGACCCATGGTGTACCTTACTTTCGAGCGTGTCCGTATGCGTGGACTCAGCTATCGATAGATTAAATACACTCTGCAGAGGTTAGTACACTCTACCCACACTACGGAACCCATGGCCTCACTCTCCCATCCGAGTGGACCAGCAATGTTTCGACGAAACCATTTCACTGTCATGACACTCTCCCGGCCCCTCCGACTCAGACCCCACTGGGCTAGTCCTGGGTTGCCCCGTGTCTACCTCCAGACACCTCGACCACCGTCGTGGCCACGATCCACACTGGGATCTGGTACCAAACTTAACTTAACAATGGGCTCACAAGGTTATGCCTGCCTACCGGGCCAGGGTACAGCACGCCCATTGAGGGAGTCCTGGATTAGGGGGTATTCGGACAACCGGACTATGTACAACGTCCGGACTATTGAGGCGTGAAGATACAAGACTCAAGACTTCGGACCGTGTCCGGATGGGACTCTCCTTTGCGTGGAAGGCAAGCTTGGCGATCCGGATATTGTGTTTCCCTCCTTGTAACCGACTCCATGTAAACCCTAGTCCTCTCTGGTGTCTATATAAACCGGAGAGGTTGGTCCTTAGAAGGCCGATCACAATTACAATCATACCATCATAGGCTAGCTCTTAGGGTTTAGCCTCTATGATCTCGTGGTAGATCTACTCTTGTACTACCCATATCATCAATATTAATCAAGCAGGAAGTAGGGTTTTACCTCCATCGAGAGGGCCGAACCTGGGTAAACTGTCGTGTCCCTTGCTTCTGTTACCATCAGCCTTGGCCTTGCAGATCGGGACCCCCTACCGAGATCTGCCGTTTTGACACCGACATTGGTGCTTTCATTGAGAGTTCCTGCGTGTGCGTCGCTCTCTTGGGCTCGATGGCTCCTTCAACCATCGTCAATAACACGATACCGGACAGTCACGACGAGCACGGCTTAGACCTGCTATCGAACAAAGCTCGGGGTATCACCCCCGCAGTAGCCTCGGACCAAAATCCGGAGCAGGCTGCGTTGCCTGAGGACGGAGGGATGGACCCCGCCCCGCAGGTCACGCACTCATCGGCGTTGGAGCCGAACACGGGCCTTACCTTTGCGGTGGCATGTGACTACAGACCCCCGGATTCGTATCCGGATGATGGTTCCGGTCCGTGCACTCCCGATCCAGTCGAGCCAGGTTGGGCTCCGGTAATGGAGTTCACCACTGCGGATATCTTTCAGCACTCGCCCTTTGGCGACATGCTGAACTTATTAAAAACTCTCTCTTTGACAGAAAATTCTGGACCAAACTATGTCCGGCTCGAGTGGGAAGCAGACGACTAAGAAATTCGTTGCCCACCCACCACCCACTTCATAGCCACGATCGATGACTTAACCGGCGTTTAACCCGATTCCAAAGACGCCGATGGTGTGGGCGACGATGTCACGAGAAGATTCGAATTTATGGGCGCTGGACTTCTCCCTTGTCACCACGACATATACATGGTGGATACGCCCAAAGAGGACAAAGGCGACAATCCGGACGATAAAACCCCCGGACAAAAGACGAAGCGAGGGCGCAGACGCCGTTCTAAGTCCAGCAACAGTAAAAATAGTGACAAGAGCGCCAGAGGGATCGATACTACAATCAACTCCGAAGGCAACAACGACCATATGGACCCATCGATGGAGCAGGACGAACCAGGTCACCCCGAACACAGTTCGGAGCAGACGCCCGAGGACAATGATCTCGACGGACGAGGTCATCAAACCGAACCAGCACAGGGAAACAGTCCGGATAATGATGCAATCCCGGAAAAACACGTGGAACGAGATAACCTCCACAGAAAGCTTATGGCCACCGCAAGAAGTCTAAAGAAGCAGAAGCAACCACTCAAAGCCACACAGGAAACGCTCAATCCTAGATGGAACAAAGTGCTAGACGCTGAAGAAAGATACGGCGATGATGGCCATACAAAGAGCTATCCAAAACGCAAGCTACTGCCAAAATTCGATGACGAAGCCGTGCCACTTCATAACTGCAACAAAGCGGCTACCGACGCCACGCACGATCTCCGTGAGCACCTGGATAAGAAAGCTAGTGCATCTAGGTCCATCTACAGATCTAAAGGACACACCCCAGCGGGGGACTGTGGCCATCAAAACAATTATGACAACCAAATATCAGTTCGGAATAAACACCGAACACAACAACAGCCGACGGCATGCCACAGTACATCCAAATACAGAGGGGCTGCTCACCCCCTGTGCTTTACTGATGAAGTACTGGACCATGAATTCCCACAGGGCTTTAAACCTGTGAACATAGAGGCATACGACGGAACGACATACCCAGGGGTATGGATTGAGGACTTTATCCTACACATACATATGGCTCGTGGGGATGATCTTCACGCCATCAAATACCTCCCCCTCAAACTGAAGGGACCAGCTCGGCACTGGTTGAAAAGCCTCCCCGAAAATTCAATTGGGAGCTGGGAGGAACTCGAGGACGCTTTCAGGGCCAATTTTCAAGGGACATATGTCCGGCCTACGGATGCTGACGACTTAAGTCACGTAGACCAATAGCCCGGAGAGTCCGCCCGCAAGCTTTGGAACAGATTCCTCACTAAGAAGAATCTAATTGTTGACTGTCCGGATGACGAAGCCTTAGCGGCATTCAAACACAGCATCCATGATGAGTGGCTCGCCAGACACCTTGGCCAAGAAAAGCTAAGGACAATGGCAACCCTAACAAGCCTTATGACCAGCTTTTGCGCGGGAGAAGATAGCTGGCTAGCCCGTAAAGGCACCAGCGACCCCAGCACATCCGAAATAAGGGATGGAAACGGGAAGCCATGGTGTCATAAAAACAAACGCCAAAACAAGGAAGAGAGCGCGGATAACACGATGGTTAATGCCGGATTCAGGGGCTCTCGACCTAATCAGCAAAATAAGCCATCTAAAGGCAGCACGGAGGGACCGTCCGGTCTGAATAGAGTCTTGGATAGACTATGCCAAATTCATGGCACCCCTGACAAACCTGCAAACCACACGCACAGTGTCAGGACCCCGATTCCAAGTCACATCGGTCTAGCTGGTAACACCTCATATCACTTTGCGGCCTCACACACGGTATTCCCATGGGTGTCGCCTTACCATGGCCCGGGACCGTTTGCGCCTTTTGGCTCACGTATATGATAGTGTCGCTAGCATCCATATGATAGAGAACCCTGGCCGACATGGCTAGTCGTGAACCCAAAGCGGCACTAACCCATGGGGACAGACATACATGAATCAACTTCGAGCATGTCGGTCGAGCGTGTGAATCCGGGCTGTAGCATTGGGCTAACGGGACTCGAGAACCGGGCTGTAGCAGACTAGGCAGGACTCCGGATGTCATCGCGTGACATTTCCCGAAGGATGAACACGAGAACAAAGTGAAACACATGCCGCGATCAAGCGTCCTTAGCAGTAGTGCTGGGCTAGCAGGACTCCGGTGAACCGGGCTGTAGTGGACTACTATGGCTCAAGGAAGCACTAGACTACATTTCCCCATAAGAGAGGCTGCCAAGGATAAACAACTAGATCGTCGGACCCCACACATACCAAGCATTACAAACATACACACGATATGTGCAAATACAACATGGCATCACAACATAACTCTACGACTCAAGTATTTATTCATTAGGCTCCCAGGAGCGAGATATTACAAACATGGGTCTCATGACCCAACATTGAAACATACAAGTCAAAGCACAAGCGGAAGCTTAACATGTCCGAGTACGTACATCTACAAATGAAAAAGGCTGAGAAGCGACTATCTACCGATTCTTGCCGAGGCACAAGATCGTAGCTGAGGTATCAAGCTAAACGTCAAGTCCACGCGGAACTACTAGTGAGACTGAAGTCTCTCTACAAAAACATAAAATAGGCAAACGTAAGTACGAATGTACTCAGCAAGACTTACATCAGAACTAACTACATATGCATCATTATCAACAAAGGGGTGGTGGGGTTTAACTGCAGCAAGCCAGCTTTGACTCGGTGGCTATCCTACACTACAACTGCAAGTAACTCTTTTGAGGTGGCGCACACGAGTCCACATATCCACCATATCAATACACACTATGGATCCGTTCCCGTCTCCCTACGAGAACGCCATCCATAGCACTCACGCTTATCTTGCGCATTTTAGAGTATCCACTTTCACTTTTCTATGGACTGTACAGGCAACCCAGAAGTCCTTTACCGCGGACACGGCTATTTGAATAGATCATATTAACCCTGCAGGGGTGTACTTCTTCACACACGCTCTCGCCACTTACCGCCATGTACACCTCGTGTATCTCGACAACCTTCAAGCGGAAGACTGGCGAGGGAGTCGGCCACGACCTGACTAACCACACAAGTCTCTCGTCCTGGTTTATTGCCTATTCGGGTTCCATCCGCAAGGAGATCCGGCCGGGGTGTCGCTCACGGCCCCAAACGATGTGAGCAGGGTTCCCAAGCCCACCTCGACGGGTGGTTCTACGCTTGGTACACTGTGCCACGGTGCCTAGTCTGTCCCAAGCCCACCTGTACCGGGTGCCACTTGGTAGACTACTAACACTACCTACAAACACCAGAAACTAGTTGCGACTCCTGGACAGAGATCAGGTTGATTAATAAGTCGAGAGAGCTTGGAGCGCCCGGAGCCCAATGTGTGGTAGTAACTGTTCATGGATCACAAACACATAACTCAGTTCCTAAGGACGGCTGCAATGAGACAACCCACCATGTACTCCTACATGGCCTCTCACCGCTACCTTTACCAAATCGTGTTCACACACTTAGCTCTCAACAGTAGGACATGTTCACCACATTCTAATTCATCCCCGATGAATCAGACCTGACTCAACTCTAAGCAATAGCAGGCATGACAAACAAGCATGAATGCGTAAGCACATCAGGGCTCAAACAACTCCTACTCATGCTAGTGGGTTTCATCTATTTACTGTGGCAATGACAGGTCATGCAGAGGATAAAGGGGTTCAGCTACCGCAGCAAGTAACAGAGGAATCATTGTTGTCCTAATGCAGTAAAAGAGAGCAGGAGCGAGAGAGTGGGATTATATCGGAATGAACAAGGGGGTTTTGCTTGCCTGGCACTTCTGAAGATAGTATAGTTCTTCATCGGTGTCATCGAACACGTCGTCGGAACATCGTTTACCGAGAAGGGACAAACACCGGCAAACAAGGAAGAACACAATCAATGCAATGCACAATATGATGCATGATCATGACATGGCAATATGTTGTGGTTTGAGCTAATGCAACTAGCAGCGGGTTTAATGAAGTTGGTTTGAACCCTATGTTCAAATTCAAACTCCACATGTGAAGGTTTAAATGCCATTATAAGATTTGGCCTAAACAGCAGCCCTAAGTTGTTCTGTCATGCATGAGAACTGTACAGATGGATAGATTGGATTTTTCTGATCATTTTTCATATATAAATTATTTCATTCTGAGCTACGGTTGATTTTATATGATTTTTAGAAGTTTTGGCTATTTTCTGGAATTTCCTGAAAAGAATAATTCCAGTTAATAAATTACTGTATCAGCATTACGTCATGCCTACATCAGCAGGTCAACGGGTCGGTCCAGGTCAAACCTGACCAGTGGGACCCATATGTTAGTGTCTAACCTAACTAATCTAATTTAGTTAGCGTTAATCTAACACTAATCTAGTTTAGTTAGTGGGCTGGGGCCCACATGTCAGTACCAGTAGGCTAATTAAGTTTAATTAACATTTAACTACAATTAGCAGGGGCCTGGGCCCACTTGTCAGTCCGGCAGGGTCAAGGCGGTCAAACCCGCCGGCGTTTATCCGTCGGCGAGGCCGAACGCGGCGGAGGGCTCGGGATCTGCCCTCCGGCGTCCATCCGGGCAGCGGAGACCATCTCCGAGGAGCTGGTGCTCATGGCGGATCCAGGGGCGGGGGAGGCCGGGCAGGCGAGCTCGCCGGAGCAGAGCTCACGGGCGGCGGAGGAGTTCAGTGAGTAGGGGAGAAGGGGCTACGGTGTACGGCAGGGGCTACGGGCAGTGGCGTTGGCTTGCTGGGAGGCAGCTGAGCATGTTGACGTGCACGGGCGTGAGCTACGGCAGCTAGCGCGACGGCGGCGACATGGACGGTGGCGAGGAGCTATGGCCATGGCGGGGGAAGGGAGCTACGACGCGAGAATGGAGAAATGGAGAGAGGGGGACGGAGCAGAAGCTCACAGCGGACGCGACGGGCTTGTCGGCGAGCTCGAGGACGCGTTGAAGACGGCGGGGTGGTGAAGACGATCTCCGGTGATCGGAGATGAAGATGACCACGGCGACGGCTCCATAGGACGCTCCGGCTTGCGTGGCCCGGCGGAGAACTTCAGGGCGAGGAGGCGGAGCTCCTGCGCGTGTCAGAGAGGCGAGGGGGAGGCGGTGGCTACAGCAACGGCGTGCGGCGGCGACGGTGGTGCTCGGGCGGTCGTGCGGGAGAGAACCAGGGGAGGAGGGAGAGCGAAGGAGAGGGAGAGAGGTGCGGGGCGGTGTGTGGCGTCGTCCGGGACGGCCAGAGCGTCCGGGGGAGAGACCAGGCAGGCAGGTTAAGTGGCGACCATGCACGCGGGCGGCGAGCGCGTGCTTCTCGTCCTCCTGGCGCCAGGAGGATGACGACTGGCGCTGCCAGTCGGCTGGGCTGGCCTGTTGGGCCACCGGGCGAGCCGAGCTGCCTGATGGACGGGCTGCACAGGAGGTAGGTGCGAGTAAGCTTTTTTTCACTTTTGTTTCTGTTTTCTATTTTTTTTGACATTTGTTTTGATTTAATAAAAATACTAAATCATTTTATTTTCTTATGCCAATTTTTGCAGGAGCTAGTGGTATTATTGCAGAGCTCCTCAACAAATGGCATAATTTTTGGACATATATTATATATATATAACATATATATATCCAATGCAAATAATTATGCATTAATTCCAAATGCCCAAAATAAATACTTATGAGCTCCAAAAAAAATTGTTTGATTTTTTTATATCTGTCCAATATTTTCAGAGAGCAACATGAGCATTTTCTTGGACCTTTTTGGAGCAATTTTTATCTAGGTCATTTCCAGAAATGATTTTGAGGGTTTCACAAATCCCCATTTCAAAGTTTAAATGGAATTTAAACATGATGCACACATGACTAGCTAACCTCGAGCATACCAGAACTATGGATGTGACAGCTCACCCCTACTAAACAAGAATCTCGTCCCGAGATTCAAGTCGTGAGGTAAGAAGTCAGAGGGGTCACAAGCTAACACGATCTTCACGATCCAACTGTCCTTCTCAAGATGTTGATTCATTACTTCATATTGATCTTGACATCTTTGCTTTCTAGATCTTCATCCAACTCGATGACATTAGAAAGAAATTCTATCGGAAAGGATCATTGAAACTCTCCATACCAGGCTAAAGCAATTCACAACGATCGTTTGAAAGGGGTTCGAGGAAATGGCATACTCAGTTCGGAAAGGAAACTATGGTTATAGAACAACTCGGCAAACGGAAGGCACATTCCAATTGATACCGAGGATATAACCTAGTGAGTGAGTGTGCTCTCAAGAACTTGAGCATTTCCATAGTCATCAAGGTTTTACCAACATCCGTGCCGAGGATCCTGGCAACACAGCTTACTACCATGATGAATAGTGATGGATGATGCGGATACAAAGGAAGATAACACCTTCTCAGACTTCCGCTTAGCGAGGCCAAGAGAACGAAAACTGGATGATCGACCGAGAGACATTTGGCATTCCGCTTCCAATGTTCTCTTTGAAGTTTAAGATACCACTATCATGGATCAAAGTGGCATCAACATGATCATCAAGTAAAGGTCGGACTTCGGGAACACAAAATCCATAAGGAACAACTTCTAGAATAAGTCATGCGAAATCCTCATGGGAGGTGACCAAATGGCTTAATCAAGATACTACAATCACAGTGCTTCCATCTAGGTGCGTCCACCTCACTGGAACCCATATCATAGCTCTTGGAAGAAGTTCCAACCATCACATCTGCCCGAGATTCAGATCTGGTTGGTAACAAGATATTTCAGACAACATGTCTAGAAAAGAAAGTTTGCAACGCAAACCGACAAGATGACGTTGCGAGATTCTTGGAAAATGAACTATGATAGCAAGCTCCAAAACATGAGTTGGTTCTGTTACAAACCTGTGAACACGCTGTCCAAGACAAGCATGACCACGTAGTAGTCTTATAGTAAAACACTACCGAGTTCAGGTGGGGAACCATCATCGAGGATATCGAAGTCCTTACATAAGTCTTGCTCTTAAGAAGGAACTTCTTCTCCTTGAACAAATCAATCAGTGGCTTGGTGTGCTAGGGATACATATAGAATGAAGGTTGCAAGTCTTCAATCCACAGAATACTTCGCACGTATGCATGACTGATTTGGGATGATTCCAGAGGAACAAAACAATCCTTCTCGGATCCACAGCGGCAACTTACATCAAGTGCACGTGAATTAGAGAAAGTCGCTCCTTTCATCCAAGCATATGCTTCATGAACGGGACATGAAGATAATGCTTATAAAGTTTCCAATACTAGCTGGATGTTCAACACAAATCATGGAGAAGATAACAATGTTGCTGATGGGCTCAACAGCAATTCATCCAGGTTTTCCATATAGATGGAGTTCCACAACTATGTGAACAAGGTGATAGCATTGGTCAGACCCAAAGAATATAATGATGTATGCTCGAGGAATCAACCACGAGTAAGACAACATTAGGAATATCATTGGTTCTGATTTGATTTGACGATAGCCCACACTCAAATCAAAGTTTTGATAAAACAATAGGTTCAACAACTGATCACGGGAACCAATCGATGAACATATCATCTTTCTTCAACACACACCAACACCAGGATATCCCTTTGAAACGAACTAAGTTAGGTAAGCTTTTATCTTCCAACTCTCCAAGTTGTCGTCCAACTTAGCCAACTAGCTCAGGGGTATCCAGCACAGATTCTTGGAGAAAGGGTGGTTATAAGAAAACCAACTTGATCACGAACTCAACATAGCGGTCAGGTGACAACCTGGTAATACTTCCGAGATGATATTCGGAAAATCACGAACCACTAATATGCTACTAAGCTCGAGAATAATCTTGCTTTTCAGGGCAAGACGATATGATCAAAAGAGCGAGGGATTGACACAATCCCAACTCATTGATCGAAGAGTGCACCGGAAATAAGGACTAGGTAGCACGATCAATCTTAGGATGATGATTTAATAACCAACACGCTAAGAATGAGAATATTGTCCATTAACTACCAAGCAACGGACTTGCTAGGATTATTGATTTCACACATCACAGTTCGCTTGTCGGCATTCCGGTTACAACAACACGGGACCGAGGAATGAATAATGATGGTGAGAAGTATCACTGCGTCAAGAATTCATAAGAGGTGGTGCAAATCTTATGACATCCTTGACATAAAGATAGTAACACTCCAGGGGGAACAGAATCAAAAGCTGGATGGGCACTTTGATCTGCGGAATACAACTGCTTTGACCCAATCCTAGGTATGGATGAGGTACTGGAGTTTGTTTCTCCTAGTCATTCCGGAATAGAATGGCTTGACGGACCACAAGAGTAGTAGGCATCGATTAACGGATGCATGCATGCTCTTGACTATCAATTGATAGACGAGGGTCGGAAGACAACTAAAATGGGACAACTTAAAAGAACATATGGTTTTCTGAGTTGTGGATGCATGGACTAGCATGTCGAACGAGTTCAACATATTTCTTCCAGATAACCCATGCAGAAAGGTTGAACTGGCAGAGTCGCAAAATAGAATGGAGAACCCATCACGAGCACTCTGGTTGTGATCTTTTGGTTCAACGAGGAACTTCTGCCATAAGTAGTTCATGGTATTTGGAAGAAGGATATACCACAGACCTCGAGGACTAACGCAAATTTTACTTCTAACCTAAGGGAACTAGCAATTACTATCAACATGAAGTAAGTAGGTGAATCTCGGGTTCAAGAACCCAGGAATAGAATACCTACTACTAAATAGCATCACGGGATGCTTTCGAGAAAGGTGGCCAGAATCATCGCATTGGAAACATAAAACATGGCTAGATTACTAGGTGATACTCTAGACACCCAGGGTCATAATAGTAGCTCCAACATATATACCGAGGCAATAGAGTACCTCAACGCACCGGTTAGTGTGCTTATTCTGACCAAAAAGGCCATCCGGATCGGAAAGAAAGGATTTGCAAATGCATCAGACTATTTAGAGACCTGGGATGACTCAGACAGCATAACGTCTATAAATGCTCAAAATGATTTGAGACATCCTGCAAAAATGGTGGCATGACCGCTCAACATCACAATATCAAGGTTCTGAGACCAACTATGAATGCACGGAAGTAGTAGAAACTGAACTGGGGCTTAAAACCAACAATCTTAAAAGTCTATGGATTAGTAACACGTCATCCTGATAGATAGATGACAAGGCCTAGTTCTTAATCCCCGTAGAAGAGAAGAGGATGACTCAGATCAGAAGGCCATGAGGTATAAGGAGTAAAAATAGCCTTACGTTCCCTTCCACAATCAATCCCCTTACATAAGTAAAGCATTTCTGGACAAAACTTTGACCGGTTTGGCTTGGTAATCCTACAGGCAGTCAGGCTCTGATACCACAGCTGTCAGGACCCCGATTCCAAGTCACATCGATCTAGCTGGTAACACCTCATATCACTTTGCGGCCTCACGCACGGTATTCCCATGGGTGTCGCCTTACCATGGCCCGGGACCGTTTGTGCCTTTTGGCTCACGTATATGATAGTGTCGCTAGCATCCATATGACAGAGAACCCGGGCCGACATGGCTAGTCGTGAACCCAAAGCGGCACTAACCCACGGGGACAGGCATACATGAATCAACTTCGAGCATGTCGGTCAGCAGCGTGTGAATCCGTGTTGTAGCACAGGGCTAACAGGACTCTGGGAACCCGGGCTGTAGCAGGCTAGGCAGGACTGCGGATGTCACCGCGTGACATTTCCCCGAAGGGACAGACACAGGAACGAAGTGAAACACATGCCGGCCAGTCAAGCGTCCTGAGCAGTAGTCTTTGGGCTAGCGAGGACTCCGTGAACCGGGCTGTAGCAGACTACTATGGCTCAAGGAAGCACTAGACTACATTTCCCCATAAGAGAGGCTGCCAAGGATAAACAACTAGATTGTCGGATCCCACACATACCAAGCATTACAAACATACACACAATATGCTCGATATGTGCAAATACAACATGGCATCACAACATAACTCTACGACTCAAGTATTTATTCATTAGGCTCCGTGGAGCGAGATATTACAAACATGGGTCTCATGACCCAACATTCAGAGCATACAAGTCAAAGCACAAGCGGAAGCTTAACATGTATAGAGTGAGACATCTACAAATGAAAAAGGCTGAGAAGCCCGACTATCTACCGATTCTGCCGAGGGCACAAGATCGTGGCTGAGGTATCAAGCTAAGCGTCAAGTCCACGCGGAACTACTAGTGAGACTGAAGTCTCTGCAAAAACATAAAATAGGCAAACGTGAGTACAAATGTACTCAGCAAGACTTACATCGAAACTAACTACATATGCATCATTATCAACAAAGGGGTGGTGGGGTTTAACCGCAGCAAGCCAGCTTTGACTCGGTGGCTATCCTACACTCGATTGCAAGTAACTCTTTTGAGGTGGCGCACGAGTCCACATATTCACCATATCAATACACCACTATGGATCCGTTCCGTCTCCCCACGAGAGCGCCATCCATAGCACTCACGCTTATCTTGCGCATTTTAGAGTATCCACTTTCACTTGTCTATGAAATGTACAAGCAACCCGAAGTCCTTTACCGCGACACGGCTATTGAATAGATCATATTAACCTGCAGGGTGTACTTCTTCACACACGCTCTCGCCACTTACCGCCATGTACACCTCGTGTATCTCGGCAACCTTCAAGTGGAAGCCTGGCGAGGGAGTCTGCCATGACCTGACTAACCACACAAGTCTCACGTCCAGGTTTATCGCCTATTCGGGTTCCATCCGCAATGAGATCCGGCCGGGGTGTCGCTCACGGCCCTGAACAATGTGAGCAGGGTTCCCAAGCCCACCTCGACGGGTGGTTCTACGCTTGGTACACCGTGCCACGGTGCCGAGTCTATCCCAAGCCCACCTGTACCGGGTACCACTTGGTAGACTACTAACACTACCTACAAACACCAGAAACTAGTTGCAACTCCTGGACAGAGATCAGTTTGATTAATAAGTCGAGAGAGCTTGGAGCGCTCGGAGCCCAATGTGTGGTAGTAACTGTTCATGGATCACAAACACAGAACTCAGTTCCTGAGGACGGCTGCAATGAGACAACCCACCATGTACTCCTACATGGCCTCTCACCGCTACCTTTACCAAATCGTGTTCCCACACTTAGCTCTCAACAGTACGACAGGTTCACCACATTCTAATTCATCCTCGATGAATCAGACCTGACTCAACTCTAAGCAATAGCAGGTATGACAAACAAGCATGAATGAGTAGGCACATCAGGGCTCAAACAACTCCTACTCATGCTAGTGGGTTTCATCTATTTACTGTGGCAATGACAGGTCATGCAGAGGATAAAGGGGTTCAGCTACCGCAACAATTAACAGATGAATCGTTGTTGTCCCAATGCAGTAAAAGAGAGCAGGAGCGAGAGAGTGGGATTATATCGGAATGAACAAGGGGGTTTTGCTTGCCTGGCACTTCTGAAGATAGTGTCGGATTTCGGGTTCCGGCAGACCCTTGAGGTTCGAACACTGGGGTGCGCGCGGAGATCCAACCTTCCACCGTCTCGCACCTTGCCGAATCGCTGGGACCTAAACTACTAAACGGAACAGCACAAGAGACACGAGATTTATACTGGTTCGGGCCACCATTGTGGTGTAATACCCTACTCCAGTGTGTGGTGTGGTGGATTGCCTCTTGGGCTGATGAGGAACAATACAAGGAAGAACAGCCTCGTGAGGGTCTGTTCTTGGCGGGTGCGATGAACTGCTAGGTGGTGTTCAGTCGCTCTAGCTACTGGTTTCTTGATGAGGATTCGGGTCTTCGGTCCGGTTCTTCCGTCCCTCTGCCCTGGGGGTGGCTACTCCTATTTATAGGCGAAGGCCCTGGGCCTCTTCCCAAATATTGAGCGGGAAGGGCGCCAACAATTGGCCATTTGAAGGGGAACAGCGGGTACACTTATCCTGACTAAAGTTGGTCCTCGCCTGCCAAAGGCTCTGGTGATGACTCCTGCTTGGGCTCCACGATGACTCCCTTCCAGCCGTTGGGCTGGTCTTGGTCTTGTTGCACCGAAATGGATGCCTTTGCTTGATGCTCTCGCCTGCGCTTGCTCCCTTTGCACCAAAGATGAAAGGAGGACATTTGCTTGGCGGTGGCGCCCGACTGGCGCCCTTGGTCGTCATGGCTTGCATCATGGGCACCTCGCGAGGTACCCTGCCTTGAACTCTCCGCCTCCTCATGAGCTAGCCCGATGAGGCCGTGCTCGAGAAGCTCCTTGTCGTCCGCCTGCAATCTTGCCCCTCGCGAGGGTCTTGATCTTGCGTTGATGAAGATGGGCGTCTTGGGCCTCCTTTGAGCCACGCCAGATGCATGAGCAGGCAAGTCTGGGGACCCCGTTCCCGAGCGCCGACAGTAGCCCCTGGGCCCACGACGCGCCCGAACTTGGCGGCGAGAGCGAAAGGGCAAGTCTGAGCGTCATGGGCCCTAACAGCTCATGGCTTTAGGCGGCGCGTGGCGGTTGATTGGGCGTGGTGCGCACTGTTCCCCCACGCCTCCTTATTTCGTGCCTTGCTAGGCGGACACGCTGCTGTACACATCCGTTCCTCCTTCTGCTGCTTGAGCGCTCCCTGTCCTTCCTTCTCTCGAACTCCAGCTCTTGCATCCACTCTGATCTCGAACCTTCCCCCTCTCCTTCCTGCCTTCATGGCCCCGGCGAGGAAGGGAAAAGGGAAGAAACCCGTGCCGCCGCCTCGCTCGCCGTCGACGGCGGCCCCCGCTGTCGATTGGCCGGTCATAGTCAACCGAGAGGGCCTGGGCAAGGTCCGCTCGGCCCTGGCCACCATCTTCAATGAGTGCAGGAGGACGACGGCCTGGCCTGTGTCTCGCTTCTCCGTTGACAGGATTCCCACCGAGGTCCGGTACTTCGCCGACGCCCTTTGGGCAGGACTGGTTCCCCCCTTCTCAGATTTCTTCAATGCCGTGCTTTCCCATTACCAGATCCATATGACGCATCTGGGTCCTGAATCCATCACCCTTCTCGCGGTATTTGCATTCGTTTGTGAGGCAATGACGGGCATCATTCCTTCGGTTGCCTTGTTGCGCCACTTCTTCTCTCTGCGCCTCGTTGACCCCATTCAATGCTTGGGGTGCGTGAGCTTCATCGCAGCGCCCGAGACAGCGGCTTCCGGAATTGACTTCAGTCTTCCCCCGCCCTCACCTGGGTTTCGTGAGCGGTGGCTGTACATGGACGTTGGGGTGCCCAGCCCCTGCTAACGGAGCCATCTTCGCCTGCTGTCCCCAACTCAGGCTGGGGCCAAGTGACACTCGCGGGGCCCCGGTTTGCCTTCGTCTGGCACCACTTCGAGTTCCTAGGAAAGCTTGGTGTGACGGCGCCCAAGGTGGTGAAGGAGTTCCTGCTATGCCGTATCGCTCCTCTCCAACACCACTCCCACCGGATGTGGGCTTTCAGCGGGCCTGATGATCGTATGAGGCTCCAGAAAGAGGACCTGACGCCTGAAGTGCTGAGGACAGTGCTCCTGGTCCTGACTGGTGACCCCAACCCCGGCGGCATCCGGCGCGGAGGGGCCTTGCTGTACCTCTGCCAGAATAGGGGCGACTTTGTGAACCAGATGCCTATCTTTGATGAATGGGGGCCGCACCCCGCTGGCCTCCAGGGGCCTTGCGAGAATCCAGTGATGGTGACTGCCCTTCCAGTCGGCCAAAGCGACTCATACTCAAGTGGCGGGGCAGGGAGGCACGAGCCGCCAGAGGCCGAAGGGACCCCCGCCGGGGTGACAACGCCGGGCGACGCTCATGAGGGAGCAGCTCCTGAGGCTCATGCCGCCGTGGCTGAGGGTGGCAGGCAGCTGCCCGCAGCGCCTGCGGATGAGGCCCTAGAGGCCCCTGCTGCTTCTCTTGGTGAGGCGACCAGCGGCAAGTCGGGCGGACGCCCACACGCAGGTCGCCTTGATGCTTCTTCCTCGTCATGCAGGCTGACCCTGCGCTCAAATCTTGGGTAAACCTGCGTGGACTTGAGGCCCTCCGGAAGAGAAGGAGGCCTTGGGTGATGATTACCCTTGTCGCTTTCTGAAGCGTGGGGAAGTACCATGCCACCGATGAGTAAGCCTTCTCCTTCTCCAGCTCCTGATCCTTCTGCTGCTTGTACTGATCCTTGCCCTGTAGGCCCCTTCCTGCCAAACTCACGGAGACGGGCGAGGAGTCGTCCCCCTCGGCTTCGCCCCCTCCCCCGTCCTTGAGTGCTCCGAGCAGTGGAGACCTTGTGGTGAGGGCGATCAGGGGGGCGAAACGCCCCGAGGCGCGTCGAGGCTTTACGCGCCTCGCGACCCTTATTCGCGAGCCTTCTCGTGGCATAGCTAGCCTGCCGTGGGCTTCTTGCCTGGTCGCGGACGGCGATTGGCTGAGGCGCTTCCTGCGTTCTTCGTCTGGGGGTGGGCTGGCTCCAGGCCGGGCTTCTGGCGCGGCGTGCCCGGCCGTCGCTTGGGTGCCAGCCCCCAGCCCCCCTGCCTGGAGGGGAGTGCTGATTCGTGGCTCCCGGCGCCCGCTTGGGGCGGTTGATAGTGTGGAAGACGCGTGCGAAGGCCGCTCGCGCGGCGCCCGCCAAGGATTTCTTGAAGGGGCGGCCGACGCGGTGAGCCTTCTTGGTGAAGAGCTCACTGATGAAGACGCGCGCCTTGAGGCCGAGGGCCTGCGCCTGGCCGCAGAGAGGCGTGAGCTAGAGGGCGTTGTCGCCCTTGCGCGCCATCAGCGCGATCTTGTCGATGAGGAGGCCAAGGCGTCGCTGGCAGCCTCTCGGGAGGCCTGTTCTCGGGCCGTCGAGGAGGCCCGGGAAGCTAACAGGCGGCGAGAGGCGGCAGAGGAGCGGGCACGGGAACTCCTGGCCCGGTGTCACTCACTGGAGGAGCAAGTGGAGCTGCACGAGGCAGCCCTCGCGTCGATGAAGGTGGACTCCGGCGACCCGGCGGAGCTCCAGAAGCATGAGGAGGCGTTGACGCTTGAAGCCGCCGAATGCGCGCGCGAGTACGAGCGCTTGGAGACGAGGGAGCGCTTGGCGACGCGGGCGGAGGATGAGGTCGCTGCACGGGAAGCCCGCGTCCTGGAGGAGGTCGGACACCGAGTGGCGACGGCGCGCTTTAACCTCGAGCGCGAGTTCGAGGAGAGGCTGGGTTTGATCAGGGCCGAGGCTGAAGGTAGGACTGCTGCCTTGAGGGCCAAGCTGGAGGAGGCGACGCGGCGGGCCGATGCTCTTCGGGCCGCCCTCGAGGTGGCGCAGGGGGAGTCAACCACCTCCCAGGCCGAGGTGCTCCTTCTTCGCCAACGGGTGGAGGAGGCCGAGGCTGTCGCGCGCCAGAATGTGGATGAGATACGTCAGCGGCGAATCCTGGAGCATGAGCACGGCCCCATGCTCACCACACTCCGGGAAAGAGCCAACACAGCCTTGGGTAACATCTGCGAGGTAGCTGTTGGCGAGCCGCACGCGGTTAACTACGCCGGCAACCTTCAGTTCTTCACCGATGTGGTGGCGTGGCTGGAGGCGCGGTCGGTCAGGGCCAATAGGTTGGTGGAGGAGAGGAGCCGTGCGCTGCTTGGGCGCGCCTTTTCTCGTGTCTTCAGCCATCTCCGGAACATGGACCCCCACTTCGACTTTGACGCAACCATCGCCCCAGTTCCCCAGGCCGTCCGGGGCGACCTGGCGCACTGGGTGGAAGACAATGTGGATGCTCTCGTCAGGACCTTTGCTTCGGGAAATGACGGCGTGATCGTGGCTGCCGATGAGGGCGGCATGGTGAACGGCCCTGACGCCGCCGATGGCCACGCAGACAGTGACGGCGAGGCCAGCGACGCCAGCAACGGCTCGGGAGGTGCTCCTGAGGACGCATTGGGGGATTTATCCGACTAATTATGTATTGTCCCTGTTCCATTACCCTGCATGAATAGAACTCAGGCTTTGGCCTGATGGCTGTGTTCATCGTATTAGCAGATGTTACATCGCCCATACGCCCGCGCCAAGTGGTTGGCTAAGCGACGTGCTGGTTGGCTAGTTTACCTTTGTTTCGTACGAGCCCTGAGATAGCCTGTGGCAGGCTATGGTGACCTGAGTGTCTCCTGAACGAATCCGTAGGATCTGCAGTAAAAGCCCTCCGGAGAGGACGCGCGGCGGCGGCAGTGGGCTGTCGCAAGCTAGGCTCGGCCTGCTCGCGAGGGGCTCGCGAGGGAGGCAGCTGAGGCGGAGTGGTAACCGAAACGGGAGAGATTTGCTCGAGCGAGACTAAGCACCCCTTCCCCGAACACACGCAAATCTCAAATTCGAATCCAACTTAAATCCGGCGGGGGAAAGCGACAACCAAAGGGAAAGGCGAAGAAAGCAGAAGAAAAGCCGCGTCCGACACCTAGTCTAGTCTTGGACGTCTTCGCACCATCGCGGACCTAAGTGCTGCCACTGGGCCTGGGAGGGAGCCCCAGGGCCTGAGGCCGGCACCCCTGAGACTCCGGAGCGTGTACAGCCCCACTCATAATTACGTGAGAGTGTCACGGGGCGGCGAGCTTCACAGGCACTGGGCCTTCTTCACAGGTACCGGCCTTGCTTCATATCACCAGACGAGGCCCGCCTTGCGCCACACTCTAGTGCCATCAACGACGGCCGGAAACAGGGCGCCGCCGATGGGGTAGAGCGGTCGCCAGCCAGTTCCCCGACGACCACGGGTCCTCCGCCAGGCAGACCTGGCGCCTCCCAGCGAAGGGCCTAACTCCCGAGGACGCCTTGCTCCGAACGTCGCGGTGGTGATGTCGGATCTCTGCCCCTCTCCGGTAGCCCCCTGCGCCCTCCTCCCGAGGGGTAGGAGACTGCGGGAGCGGCGCAGCTGCTCGCCGCGGCGACCTGCACCTCCTGCGAACCATGATTAGCGTATGCTTGCTCTTGAGGAAGTAGCGGTACCCGATAATCATCGCCCCCGGCGCGACCAGTGGGACAATCCCTGTGCTCTGGAAGAGCTCAACCGGCGCCTCATCCCCCCAGCTCGGGCTGAGGAGCGAGCCTTGTTCTCCCTCATGCGGGTGCCCTTGGTCCATCATGTGGGGCACGTATTGTTCTGGCGCCGTCATCCCGAAGGCCACTCCGTAGTGCTCAGCGTGCCATGCGGCTCTGCTTGATGCGCCCACCGTGGGGTGGTGGCGCGGCGGTCCACCTGGGCCATGGGTTACGTCGAGTCCTTCTTCTCCGTGGGCGGTAGGGGCAACCCGCGGCCGGCCAGTCTTGACAACCGCCCGGTGTTGGAGTAGCTTAGGAGCCAGCGGGCACGCGTGGAGCCCCTTGCAGGGCCGCCTGGCCCGAGATGGAAGCTGGGTGTAGAAGGGTGAGCCCCCGAGGCAGCGAAGCCTAGGAGCTCTGCCACTCGCTCCAGTAGCACGTCGCGGCCGCTCTCCAGCAGCCTGCATTGCAGCAGCTCTCGGGCCCCGTGAGCGCCCCTCGAGTTCGCTTGCTCCCGCGGGTGTACGGTGGCGTGGTGTGGCGTGATTGGAGGCCTCGCTGCCGACCAAGCGCTGCCGCGGCGTGAGAGCCGTCGAAGCCTGTCCGCGCCGCTACCGCCTGCCATGCAGCGCTGCGGACCGCGAGCTTCTGGGAGCGGGTCGCCGAGGCGAAGGACTCTGTGGTGGAGGGCCACGCCGCCCAAGGATCTGGATTGCCCGCTTGGTCGCCGGACATGGTGATGATGATGCGCCGGAACACGAGGTGGCAGAAGGTGGATTCCGGCGCACCCCTATCTGGCGCGCCAAATGTCGGATTTCGGGTTCCGGCAGACCCTTGAGGTTCGAACACTTGGGTGCGCGCGGAGATCCAACCTTCCACCGTCTCGCACCTCGCCGAATCGCTGGGACCTAAACTACTAAATGGAACAGCACAAGAGACACGATATTTATGCTGGTTCGGGCCACTATTGTGGTGTAATACCCTACTCCAGTGTGTGGTGTGGTGGATTGCCTCTTGGGCTGATGAGGAACAATACAAGGAAGAACAGCCTCGTGAGGGTCTGTTCTTGGCATGTGCGATGAACAATTGAGCGGGAAGTCCGGATCTTGATGAGGATTCGGGTCTTCAGTCCGGATCTTCCATCCCTCTGCCCTGGGGTGGCTACTCCTATTTATAGGCGAAGGCCCTGGGCCTCTTCCCAAATATTGAGCGGGAAGGGCGCCAACAATTGGCCATTTTGAAGGGGAACAGCGGGTACACTTATCCTGACTAAAGTTGGTCCTCGCTGCCAAAGGCTCTGGTGATGGCCTTTGCTTGGGCTCCACGATGACTCCCTTCCAGCCGTTGGGCTGGTCTTGGTCTTGTTGCACCGAAATGGATGCCTTTGCTTGATGCTCTCGCCTGCGCTTGCTCCCTTTGCACCAAAGAGGAAAGGAGGACACTGCGCGGACTAGCACCCGACTGGCGCCCTTGGTCATCATGGCTTGCGTCATGGGCACCTCGCGAGGTACCCTGCCTTGAACTCTCCGCCTCCTCATGAGCCAGCCTGACGAGGCCGTGCCTAAGGAAGCTCCTTGTCGTCCGTCCCGCGAGGCTTGGCCCCTCGTGAGGGTCTTGAGCTTGCGTTGATGAAGATGGGCCATGCTAGGCCTCCTTCGAGCCACGCCGCAGGCCGTAGGCAGGCAAGTCTGGGGACCCCCGTTCCCAGAACGCCGACAGATAGTATAGTTCTTCATCGGTGTCATTGAACACGTCGTCGGGACGTCGTTTACCGAGAGAGGACAAACACCGGCAAACAAGGAAGAACACAATGAATGCAATGCACAATATGATGCATGATCATGACATGGCAATATGCTGTGGTTTGAGCTTATGCAACTAGCAGCAGGTTAAATGAAGTTGGTTTGAACCCTAGGTTCAAACTGAAACTCCATATGTGAAGGTTTAAATGCCATTATAAGATTTGGACTAAACAACAGCCCCAAGTTGTTCTATCATGCATGAATACAGTACAGATGGATAGATTGTATTTTTCTGATCATTTTTCATATATAAATTATTTCATTCTGAGCTACGGTTGATTTTATATGATTTTCAGAAGTTTTGGCTATTTTCAGAAATTTCCTGAAAAGATTAATTCCAGTTGATAAATTACTGTGTCAGCATTACGTCATGCCTGCGTCAGCAGGTCAACGGGTCGGTCCAGGTCAAACATGACCAGTGGGACCCATATGTCAGTGTCTAACCTAACTAATCTAATTTAGTTAGCGTTAATCTAACACTAATCTATTTTAGTTAGTGGGTTGGGGCCCACATGTGAGTATCAGTAGGCTAATTAAGTTTAATTAACATTTAAGTACAATTAGCAGGGGCCTGGGCCCACTTGTCAGTCCGGCGGGGTCAAGGCGGTCAAACCCGTCGGCGTTTAGCCTTGGCGAGGCGAGCGCGCGGAGGGCTCGGATCTGCCTCGGTGCCCATCCGGCAGCGAGACCATCTCCGAGGAGGCTGGTGCTCGCGCGCATCCAGGCGGGGAGGAGCAGGGAGGCAGAGCTCGCAGGAGCGAGCGCTGTGGCGGCGGCAGAGTTGGCGAGGAGGGAGAAGGGCTACGGTGCACGGCGGGGGCTACGGGCGATGGCGCTGGCTTGCTGGGAGGCAGCCGTGAGCATGTTGGCGTCTTGCAATCGTGAGCTACGGCAGCTAGCGCGACGGCGGCGACATGGACGGCGGCGAGGAGCTACGGCCATGGCGGGGGAAGGGAGCTATGACGCGAGAATAGAGAAATGGAGAGAGGGGGCGGAGCAGAAGCTCACAGCGGACGCGACGGGCTTGTCGGCGAGCTCGGGGACGCGCTGAAGACGGCGGGGCGGTGAAGACGATCTCCGGCGACCGGAGATGAATATGATGACGGCGACAGCTCCATGGGACGCTCCGGCTTGCGTTGCTAGGCAGAGAGCTTCAGGGCGAGGAGGTGGAGCTCCTGCGCATGTCAGAGAGGCGAGGGGAGGCGGTGGCTACGGCAATAGCGTGCGGCGGCGACGGTGGTGCTCGGGCGGTCGCGCGGGAGAGAACCAGGGGAGGAGGGAGAGCGAGGGAGAGGGAGAGAGGTGTGGGGCGGTGCGTGGCGTCGTCCGGGACGGCCAGAACATCCTGGGGAGAGACCAGGCAGGCAGTTTGCGTGGCGCCCATGCACGCGGGCAGTGAGCGCGTGCCTCTCGTCCTCCTGGCGCCAGGAGGACGACGACTGGCGCTGCCAGTCGGCTGGGCAACTTGTTGGGCCATCGGGCGAGCCAGGCTGCCTGATGGACGGCTCTGAGGTAGGTGCAGGTAAGCGTTTTTTCACTTTTGTTTCTGTTTTCTATTTTTCTGACATTTGTTTTGATTTAATAAAAATACTAAATCATTTTATTTTCTTATGCCAATTTTTGCAGGAGCTAGTGGTATTATTGCAGAGCTCCTCAACAAATGGCATAATTTTTGGACCTATATATATATATATATATATATATATATATATATATATATATATATATATATATATATATATATATCAATGCAAATAATTATGCATTAATTCCAAATGCCCAAAATAAATACTTATGAGCTCCTAAAAATATTGGTTTGATTTTATTTATAACTGTCCAATATTTTCAGAGAGCAAGATGAGCATTTTCTTGGACCTTTTTGGAGCAATTTTTATCTAGGTCATTTCCAAAAATGATTTTGAGGGTTTCACAAATCCCCATTTCAAAGTTTAAATGGAATTTAAACATGATGCACACATGACTAGCTAGCCTCGAGCATACCAGAACTATGGATGTGACACACAAAGAGTGCGGGGTCTTTAGGCAGGTTGGTAAATTAAATGCCGAACACAAGGGAAGGGAAACACCAAGTGAGGATGAGGACGAACCTCGCCAGCAGAGCACCGGGGGACAGAAAAAATTCCCACCAGAGGCTAAAACAGTGAACATGATCCACGCGACTCGCCCACCCATGAGAAGAGCCTGACAGCAGCATAAAGACGCAGCGATCAGAGTACATTATTTCCACACCTAACTACTGGATGTCCTATCCGATCACTTTCGATCACTTGGATGGCCGCACTAGTACTCGGCGTGGCGGATCAGAGGCCTTGGTGCTTGACCCAATAATCGACGGATACCATCTCACCCACGTCTTCATGGACGGCGGCAGCAGTCTCAATTTAATATATGAGGACACTGTCCGCAGGATGGTGATAGACCCATCCAGAATTAACGAAAGCAACACCACCTTTGAAGGGGTGATACCTGGCGTTAAAGCCCACAACAGGGGCTCCGTCGTACTGGAGGTAACATTCGGCTCTCCAGGCAACTCCAGAAGCGAGGAGCTACTCTTCATCATCGCACCCTTCGAAAGCAACTATCATGCATTGCTCGGATGAATGGCCTTCGCCCAATTCAACGCATTGCCGCATTATGTCTACCTTACACTCAAGATGCCCGGTCCACGTGGCGCCATCACCGTTAGAGGAATCACTGAGCGCTATTCACGAGCAGAGGAACTCGCGACGGCCTTAGCGGCCGGACTATAAGCGGCCTCCAACATCAGAAAACATGACTGGTCATTAAAGACCACAGAATCGGCTAGACGAGTCCGGTCGCTCGGATAAAATTGAATCAGGGCACCGTATATGTAATCCCATAGTGGACACCAGGGGCTATAAATACTTAACACAGTCCCACAGTTGGCTCAACCTTATGGGTAGGCCAACATCTTACACTTCTATTATCCATCGCATACTTATGTTGTACTCTTCTATGAGTTTCCCTTTTTCCACAGACACCGTTCGCGCGATACCCTTCCAGGATACGGCACAACAGAGATGAAGGAGCAGACGTGCAGCAAAGCAGGGCCCCGTTCAACAGGTTTCCTTTTAGATTAAGCCCCTATGTAAAACTTTTCTATTGCCTCTTGCCATGGGTTCCATAGCCACAGAGGATACTGCCGTTTTTGGCATTTCGCCACGACAGATTAACGCACGTACCTGGAAACGTAGGTTTTATAATTAATGGACATTCTTGAGCCGATCATCTGTTATAAAGTATGAATACCTTCGGGAGTGTTCGGCGTCACGAGTTTGGCCTTATATGCATCAGCTCCGAATCATGTCTTCGGTCAAATGTTGGGTTTGCCCGGCTCCTGGGTTTGCCACCATACGTTCCGTTATTATCGGCTAAGGTGGCCAAAGGAGAACTACTGCGATTGTGCCCTGGTTATTCCGGACGAGCACCTCAGTAGAGAAAGCCGAAAACTGACTGTCATGATACAGCGAGAGACTGTTCAACCACTCGAAGACTTATCGAGAATCTTTAGGATCCTCGCGATTAACGAAGACCGTTTCCGGTCATGTACACACGCCCTGTATTCGGATACACGCGAAGGTACCAGGGCTACATAGTAGCCCCAACCTTAACTCCCATGGCTAGCGAAAGTGTTACAACTATATAGTCGGGTAGCCTAGTTCGACGTGCGATCACCTCCTTAATGGACCAAGGCGTTGGATCAAGTGTGATTAAGCATATTTTTTCGAACACCCCGCATTGTCTGCGTGGGGCTGAAATAACGACTGCTATCTTTGGATTACACATTCATATATATATATATATATATATATATATATATATATATATATATATATATATATATATATATATATATATATATATATATATATATATATATATATGTATGTATGTATGTATGTATATACATGGGAAACAATAATACTTTCGGGTAAAAAGTATAAATATAAGCCTTATAACCAAAATAACATTGTTCTTACAATGATTCGATTCATCACTCGAATAAGACATTCTTCGAGCACTGCGCCTCTATTAGGCGGGCACCTTCTGTGACCTTCGCCAAGTAGTGCTCGGCCGGATATTGGCCCCCCGCCGGATCTTGGGTCGCTATAATATTGGCCTCCATATCCGTCCAATAGGCTTTAACGCGGGCAAGAGCCATCCGTGCACCCTCTATGCACGCCGACCTCCTCATGGCGTCGATCCGAGGCACAGCCCCAAGGAATTGTTGCACCAAGCCAAAGTAACTGTCCGGCTCAGGCCCTTTCGGCCAAAGATGGTCTATCACAGACTGCATTGCAAGACAGGACAGCCTGTGAAGCTCTGCTATAGCAGCCATCTTGTCACTTAACGGCAGCGGGCCAGTGGGAGCATTGAATTGCGACCAGAAAAGCTTCTCCACCTCCTTATCACCCTGACCCTCGAAGAACTTGGCAGTGTCAGCCATACTCTTCGCCAAATCCGCATATGCGTCCGCAGGACTCCAGCGCCCATCTAGGGGAGCGTACTTCGGATCGAAAAACTTCGTCCGTAGCAAGTAGGAACCTCCAGCCATGATTTTACCGGCTTGTTGAAGCTCCTCCCGCACCCCTGAGCTCGGTCTGTATTTCCTTGGTGGCATTGCGTGCCTTCTCCATCTCGGCCAAGCTATCCTTATGCTGCTTTTTAAGGAGCTCATACCAGTCAGCGGCATTTTTTAACTCAACAACCATTTTGGCTATCTTTTCCTTGCTTCGGTGATGAGTAGCATGTTCGGCTCTCAGTTCCTCGGCCGCCTTTAGGGCAGCCACATTGCTAACCCGAGCTTGTTCCTTGGCTTGGACAAGTTCTGCCCTCAGGGCCTCCAAGGCAGCAGCATCATCTGCAGTCCGAACATATTACATTAATATCATGCCGCCTCCATATTTTCCTATACAAAGGAAGGCAGAGCACATACCTTGCGATTTGTCCAGCCGCTCGTTCACCAACGTGATATCGGCATCAATCGATCCAATCTGCCTGGTTAGTTCGGCAACTTCAACGGACTGGTCGGCGGCCGAACCCGCAGGTACCTGCAAGTGTTTACAGCGCAATCATTGATTTATGATCCCCCGTTTGCCACCTAGGGCGGGCAACCAGAGTCTCAGGGACTACTATCTCTATGGAGCACACCTAACGCGTGCCTTACAGCCAAAAACAGCGTATTCTTCTCTACATACCTCAAAGCCTCTGAGCAGACTTGTAAATGCTTCATTCAAACCGCTTGTAGCGGAGGAAATCTTCCAAAGCACCGTGCTCATTAATGACCGGTGCTCCTCAGAGAGCACAGCTCGCTCCAGTAGGCCCGTCAGTACGTCCGATCGGACATCGAATTGTGCCGGACCCTTCCCATCGCCCCTCGCGGGAGCCAAACGCTCCGAGCTCAGGGCGGCTGACGTATTGGCTTCCGGCTTCGGCAGATCCGGAGTCCTCCGTGAAGACACCTCGGTGTCGCCCTCTTCGTGAGCCGGAGAGGTAGGTGGGGTCTCGCTCTCCATCATCTCCGGAGGAAGATCCACCGAAGATGAACTCTGATGAGAAGGGCTGCTAGCCGGACTGTGAAAGACGAATACTGGTTATTGATCTAGGAGGAACGCAGCACCTTCGAATTAAAAATTAACTTACAGATCGGTGGAGGGCTGGCCCGTTGGTGGGCACGATGCGGTGAGGGTACCCATCGGGCCAGAGCCCCCAGGTGTTGTTTTTTTCCCTAGTTTGGGCATCTCCGCCTCCAAATATTCAAAGGCAGCCCTCTTCTTCCCGCGCGGGGAGGAGGCCTTAGCCTCTCCTCCCCGACTATTCTCCTTGGGGGAGGTAACGATTCCCCCGGTTCGGATGCGTAGCACGTGGGGTTCGGTTTCTTCGTTCCTCCCTTTTACTTTCCCCGAAGGCATTCTGCTGAGCATCTTGGCCATGGTGGGGGCGGGCGAGCCTTCGGGAAGTGGCGCGGGACATCTGATTCTCTCCGCCTTGCTGAGCCATTCCTGGACGCGGATGATTTTCAGAACAAACAATCATGACAAACACAAAACAGGGTGTCCGGTATCAAAGCTACTTACTTGAGTATCTAGGCGATTGCAGCTTAGGCCCGCCTCCTCGGTGGTATTCGGACACACTACTTTCCGTCCGAAGAACAATTTGCACATCTCTTCGAGCTTCAAGCCGAAGAACTGCTTGACAGTCCGCGGACCCTCCGGATTGAACTCCCACATCCGAAGAGGCAGGCGTTGGCACGGTAACATCCGTCGGATTAACATCACTTGCATTATGCTGACAAGGTTAATGTCCCTCTCAAGAAGCTCTCGGATGCGGTTCTGCAGTACTGGAACATCACCAGCGGGCCCCCAATTCGGTCCTATGTCGGTCCAAGACGCTAGTTGGGACGGAGGGCCCGAGCGGAACTCGAGGGCGGCCACCCACTTTGTGCCTCTGGGAGCCGTGACATAAAACCACCTCCGTTGCCATACATCGGATATTTCTGGGAAAGAACCCTCTGGCCATGAGGCCTCAGAGTTCCTGCTTATTACGGCACCTCCGCACTCCACATGTCGCCCCTCGATCATCTTTGGTGTCACATTAAAGGTGTTGAGCCATAAGCCGAAGTGTGGGGTGACGTGGAGAAAAGCCTCGCACACGATAATAAACAATGAGATATGGAGGATAGCGTTTAGAGCCAGATCATGAAGATCCAACCCATAATAGAACATGAGCCCCCTCACAAAGGGATCGAGGGTGAAGCCCAAGCCGCGGAGGAAGTGCGGGATAAAGATGACGCACTCATTAGGCTCCGATGTGGGGATGACCTGCCCTGGAGAAGGAAGCCTGTGTTGGATGTTGGCGGTCAGGTATCCAACTTCCCTAAGCTTTGCAATGTCATCGAGGAGGCCACCCACTGGCCTTGAGGGACGGATCCGGACATGCTGGAGGATCTGGGGTGTTCAAGCTTGGGTTTCGGGTGTTAGAACTCGAGGTGCGAGGAGGCGCGATGAAGGTGGAAAAGAGGCATAGGCCTCGAACCTCTTTATAAAGGGGATGAATATCAAGAGTCCTTCATGTGGCCGTTTGAGGCTTATCTGAAAACACGCGGGGTAATACCAGCGGCTGTCCTAGGGGCGCACGCGCCCGTATTAATGGAAAGTCCCGTAATAAGAGGAACACGATCTCTGCCTCGACGGGACATGCCAATAAAATCGCCTCGTAACACGAGTCGTTTTGGGGTAAGAAACGCCGGTCCGCGTTGGGCCAGGCCACGATGCAAGGGCACGATGCCCGAAGATTGCCAGCGGATCGGGTTTATGCTATGTGGAGATCATCTTGCAGATCCGGACACGGTCTACATGTCCAGTAATTACTTTGGAGTATTCGGAGAAGGAACCCGCCTTGCAATGCCGAAGACAATACTGCCCTCCGGACTCATCATCATTGAAGCCTGGTTCAGGGGCTACTGAGGGAGTCCGGGATTAGGGGGTATCCGGACAGCCGGACTGTGTAAAACGTCCGGACTATTGAAGCGTGAAGATACAAGACTCAAGACTTCGGCTCGTGTCCGGATGGGACTCTCCTTTGCGTGGAAGGCAAGCTTGGCGATCCGGATATTGTGTTTCCCTCCTTGTAACCGACTCCATGTAAACCCTAGTCCTCTCCGGTGTCTATATAAACCGGAGAGGTTGGTCCTTAGAAGGCCGATCACAATTACAAACATACCATCATAGGCTAACTCTTAGGGTTTAGCCTCTACGATCTCGTGGTAGATCTACTCCTGTACTACCCATATCATCAATACTAATCAAGCAGGAAGTGGGGTCTTACCTCCATCGAGAGGGCCCGAACCTGGGTAAACATCTGTGTCCCTTGCTTCCTGTTACCATCAGCCTTGACGCACAGATCGGGACCCCCTACCCGAGATCCGCCGATTTTGACACCGACACCCATAACCTTCCCTACTTTGAGGTACCGACCAGAGGCATGACAATGAAACGCATTAAGGTCGTCCCATACCGGCAAATGTGGTTGCCTTTGGAAAGACTAGTTTCAAATGCACCACGACCAGTCAACAACATGTTCAAGTTGAATATTAATCAGGTTCAACTTTTAATGTGAAAAGAAAATAACCGGTGTCATACTGCCATACCATGCATCACTTAACATATGCATCACATAACCATGCAAAACTGCACCAACTATACTCCCACGGAGCCAACATAAAATCATGCTACTATACTGGTAAAATCCTTTCTTCACTTATACCAGAACCATTTCTAGCAATTATCGTCATTATACCTCATGCAAAAATAATATCCAAATTTCTCATCAATTCTATGACCATATTATTTATTTAACACTAACAACTAAGTTCTCATCATCTTACCAACCATATTTACTTCAAACCTACTGAAGTTCAAGCATTTTAACATTACAGGTATATAACAGAATATATTTATTATATAACTAATTAAAATGCATTAATATTCATAAGTTCAAGTATAAAAATCAATAATATTGAAGTAGCACCAAGAAAATTTTACTGTGGCTTGCCATAGAACTGATGAGGGTCACAAGGCTCCTGGTGATCCTCAAGACAAGCTGGTTCCTCTGAAAACATTCAAAAACCACAAAAGAAAATATCAAGAAACCTTCTGAAAATTTTCAGAAAATCTAGACAGCAAGGAAAAATCCTACTGAAAATTTTCAGAAAATCTAGACAACAAGGAAAAATCCTATCTTTTTGGAGCTGTTAGATTTTTAGACAAAGAACACAATGCAAAAAGAATCACTGCGTTTGGACTTGTAGAATAAAAGTTATGGCTGTTTGAATGCTCCAGGAATTTAAATAAATTTGAAAAAGAAAAACAGAGGGGGGTGACGTCGATGGTGTATTTTCCTGGGGCGCCACCACTTATACCGCTTCGCTAGTCAGGGTGGAGGGGGGAAGAAAACAGAGACGGGCGGCGGTTCGACGGAGTGTTCACCGGCGTTGAGGCCTCTTGGGGGAAGATGAGAGGGAGGGATCGACGGAGGAGGTTCTTGTGCACCTTCCCGTACCCGTGGCGTGGCAAATGGTGACCGGACGGTGTCTGTTTCTTCTTCGCAAGCAGAGGCAGAACACAGTGGTCGGCGGAGATGAGGAAGACGGCGGCTCCAGGGGCTCGGGCTTGGCTCGTTGGCTTCACGGAGGAGAGGCGGAGGCCCTGGCGTGGTCGCCTCGGCTTGGGAGTGGCCGGAGCTGCAGGGTCGATCCAGGGGGGATCGCTGGCGAGCTCGGCTCGGGGACGGCAGCCCGCGGCCTGCCCGGCCGGGCTGCGGTCTCTAGTGGCTATGGGAGGGAGGTGTGGTGAGGTGCGGTGCTCCAGGAAGCTGCGGAGGGGGCTATTTATAGACGGGGCGGCGAGGAGGGCTCGGGCTCCGCTGTAGGACAGCTGTCGCCGGCGCCCGGCGACGAATGGTGCCAGAGAGAGAGGGAGAAGGCGACGGGGTTCATGCGGGAGCTGTGTACGGACGCGGACGAGCACAAGAGCCATGAGGAAGGGGACGAACAGTCTTGTGCAACCTTGTGCCGCTAACGGACCGTGCACATGCTCGCTGCGGCGAGCTCTGGCGTAGGTGAGCGGCAGGGAGGTATTAAGGGGGTGGAGACGAGGATGGTGGCGCGGGGGAACACGCCGGGTTGGCGAGCAGCGGCACGCGCCAGCGCCACGTAGGCGGCAGCAGCCTTGAGCGCATTTTGGCATGCCAGCACCCTCGGACGAACGCGGTCACCGCGTGGACCGTGACATCAGGCCACATATGCACTAACCATGATGTCTGGCGTATAGTCCTTAGTAACTTAGGTGTTACCACGGCTCGGTTGGTTTCCAGGTGCAGTAGAAGTGAAATGGTGAAGATGTTTAGTTACTGGACATGAACTTTGAACAGTTACTGTGGTCAAACCACAGTGATTCAAGGGCTGATCTTTGGGGTTTTACTGACTCTTACTGAGGTGAAAAAGCACAGGGAAAACCAGCTGCATTGGAGCTAGTAAAAAGGTAGTTGCTGTAGAAACTACCATTTCAGCCCAGAAGTGAAAATATTTTCTGTAGCAAAAAAACTCCAAAAAGTGGTGAAATATTTTTGCTCAGAAATGTGCCCTAGGGTCCAAAGAATATTTGTGATTTTTCTCAGGATTTCTGGGGCAACAGAAATGAGGGTTGCTTTGGAGGTCAAAGATTTTAGCTAGGGTTTAGGAGGCAAAATGAATATTTTTCATTTATGAAAAATATTCCAAGCAATTTTGTTGGGTTGGCCAGGAGTGAAATGATGGATTAGAAGAGGAGAGGAGGCACTTGGGTGAAAATCAAGGGATACCCAAGTGATCAAGTCCAAATGGAATGATTCAAAACTCCAAATTCAGACCAACTCCAATGAAAATCAGGTAAAGAAAAGAGGGCAAAAACCAGGCCGTGACAAACCTCTCCCACTTAGAATGAATCTCGTCCTCGAGATTGGGTTGCTTGGGAAAACCATTCTGGATAACATGCCCTTAGAAATTCTTCTGATTCCTAGGTTGATTATGATTCGGTATGATGCATCCATTGAACCTTGTAAAATTTCCGTGACTTACTGCGAGTGACTCTTTCCATCTGATCCAAAATTTTCACTGGCCTCTCTTCGTAGGTCAAATCCTTTGCTAGCTCTATCTCTGCCAAATTGGTCTTTTTCTCGGGTGGTGAGATGCACCGTCGTAGTTGTGAAACGTGGAACACGTTGTGCACGTTGGACAGTTCCGGAGGCAACTCCAACTGATATGCCACAACACCTAGTCGTGTCATGACAGGAAATGGACCAATAAACCTGGGTGCCACTTTTCCACGGGTTTGGAACCTTCTTATTCCCTTCATGGGTGTGACTCGTAGGTAGACATGTTCTCCGGGTTCAAAACTGATCTATCGGTGCTTTGCATCATAATAACTTTTCTGTCATGATTTGGCCAGCTGCAATCTGTCTCGGATCTCTTTGACTTGATTTTCGGCCTCCAGCATGAGATCTGTTCCAAAAACACGGCTGTCTCCGGTTTGAGACCAATTTAATGGAGTGCGACACTTACGTCCATACAAATAATCATAAGGTGACATCTTCAAACTGGTCAGGAATCCATTGTTATATGAGAACTCGGTGTATGGCAAGCAATCTTCCCATTGTGGTCCTTGGGCTAAAACACAGGCTCGGAGCATATCTTCGAGTATCTAATTTACTCTTTCCGTTTGCCCATCCGTCTGAGGATGATAAGCAGTGTTGTATTTTAATTCCGTCCCAAGGGCTTGATGGAGACGGGTCCAGAAAGCAGAGGTGAATAGTGAACCTCGGTCAGTAGTGATGGTTCGGGGAACTCCATGCAAACTGACAATCCTGGATACATACAGTCGGGCAAGCTCATCTGCTCGGTATGAGGTTTTGACTGGGAGAAAGTGAGCCACCTTGGTTAATGTATCTACTATGACCCAAAACGCATTATTGCCTCGTCGGGTCCTAGGTAACCCTGTGATGAAATCCATATAGACATTGTCCCATTTCCATTGTGATACGGGCAGGGGTTGAAGATGTTCGGCTGGTTTCTGATATTCCGCCTTAACCTTGTTGCAGATGTCGCAACAGGCCACGGAATAAGCAATGTCTTTCTTCATTCCATCCCACCAGAATATTTGTCGAAGGTCTTCATTCATTTTTGTGCCTCCAGGGTGGATTGAATACGAGGACTCGTGGGCTTCTGACAAAATTTTCTGCTTTAGGTCAGCTTGATTAGGCACACAAATCCTTCCCTGAAATCGGAGGGTACCGCACTGATCCTTCGAGAAATCGGATGACTTGATGCGTTTCTGCAGTTTGGCGTCGCCTGGCTGGGCCTTGCGGATTTCTTCCTCAAGAGTAGGAGTGACCGTCAGAATATTCGCAAGACCAGCATCCACAACAACCAGGTTGAGCTGAGCCATTTCTTCTTTGAGTTCAGAAGGCAGAGATTCCAGCATGACGTTTAAACTGACAGGCTTTCGACTGAGTGCATCAGCAACTACGTTGGCCTTACCCGGATGATAATTTATTCCAAGATCATAATCCTTGACCAACTGCAGCCATCTTCGCTGACAGAGATTTAAATCCAGCTGGGTAAATATGTATTTGAGAGTTTTGTGGTCGGTAAAAATTTGGCAACTTTTTCCAATGAGGTAGTGTCTCCAAATTTTTAAAGCATGAACTACCGCGGCCCATTCCAAATCATGAGTGAGGTAATTGCCTTCATGAGGTCATAGCTGCCGGGAGGCGTAGGCTACTACCTTGCCATCTTGCATAAGCATGCACCCAAGTCCTTGTCGGGAAGCGTCGCAATATACATCAAAGCTGCGGTAAAAATCTGGAAGTGTTAATACCGGCGCAGTTGTTAAGCGCTTCTTCAACTCGGTGAACTTTTCTCACAGTCTGACATCCATTCAAACTTCTTATCCTTTTTAAGCAACTCCGTCATGGGCTTAGCAATCTTGGAGAACCCTTCAATAAATCGACGGCAATATCCGACTAATCCAAGAAAACTCCGGATCTGAGACACGGTGGCGGGTGGCAACCAGTCAAGCACGTCTTTTACTTTGCTAGGGTCCACGGCTATTCCTTCAACGGATAGTATATGTCCGAGGAATCTAACTTGCTTGAGCCAAAACTTGCATTTACTGAACTTGGCATACAACTGGTGCTCACGGAGTCGTTGTAGCACTGCGCGGAGGTGTCCTTTATGCTCTTCTTCATTTCTTGAATAGATAAGTATACCATCGATGAAGACGACCACAAACTTATCAAGGAAATCCATGAACACTTTGTTCATCATGTGCATGAAGAAAGCAGGGGCGTTGGTGAGGCCGAAGGACATGACGGTATATTCATAAAGACCATAGCGAATGGTGAACGCGGTCTTGGTAATATCCTCCTTTTTAATTTTGAGCTGGTAATACCCAGTCCGCAAATCAATTTTTTAAGAAGATCTTGGCTCCACTAAGTTGATCAAACAAATCGTCAATTGTTGGCAGAGGGTATTTGTTCTTGATCGTGACATCATTCAACTGCGGTAGTCCACACACATGCGAAGGCTGCCATCTTTCTTGTCCACAAAAATAGCGGGTGATCCCCATGGCGAGGAACTGGGGCGGATATATCCTTTTTGGAGCATTTCATCAAGTTGTTTCTTTAGCTCCACCAACTCGGATGACGGCATTCGATAATATTTCTTGTGTATTGGCATGGTTCCGGGCACAAGTTCTATTGCAAACTCAAGCTCTCGGTCAGGTGGCATGCCTGGCAGTTCTTCTGGGAATACATCGGGAAACTCACTGACCACTAGAATTTAATTCCATTTCTGATATTGCTGTAAAAACCATTTCCTTGGAGGGTATGCTTCTACGAGCAATAAACTTGGTAGCTTGTCCATCTTGCTTGGTCAAATTGACTTCCCGGGTTGCACAATTTATGCATACTTGGTACTGAGTCAGCCAATTCATACCCAAGATAACATCCAATTTTTCAGACTCAATCAGTATCAAAGACGTTGGAAAACTGATTTCGTTGATCCTGACTTCCATATTGAGGCAGACGAGATTGCTTTGAATAATACATCCCGGGGTTTGTTCCAGCATATTTTTGCCCAAAAGCAAACAAGGAAATTTGTTTTGGGCGACAAAACTCTGAGAAATAAAAGAGTGGGAAGCCCCAGAGTCAAATAAAATTACTGCAGGTATGTTATTAACAGGGAACATACCAATGACGACTTCGGGATTTTCTTGGGCTTCGTCGGCTGAAATGTGATGAACGTATCCCGTGACGTCGTGCTGACTTGGACCAGCTTCCAAGTAATGGATTTGAGGCTTGAACGTAGCATTGGTCCGAGTGTTCTTGGGACACTGTTTGGCATAATGTCTGGTCTGTCCACAACTATAACATGAACTGTTGCACGGACGATTCTCCATAACTAGGTTGAGGACATCATTCTTCACTTGGGTGGTGGTCTTGTTAACATTTTGTTGCCAACTGGGCTGGTATGCCATCGGAGTTGGCTGCCAGGTATGAACCTTTTGCACTGGTTGCATTTACTTCTTGGGATCAAATTTGTGTTTGTGATCATTATGGGCAGACTTAGTATCTGACACGAGCTTGTGCTCCCTTTCAGCAATGAAAGCCTTGTTCACCAGGGTTTGAAAATCTGAAAAATCGAACATACTGAGAGCACAGCGAAGTTGCGGGTTTAATCCACCAAGAAAGCGGTCCATCTTCTTTTCTTCAGTGGCCACGTCATATTGAGAGTAATGTGATAGGTGATTGAATTTTTGTAAATATTCTCCCACTGACTGACTTCCTTGGAGGAGCGTGAGAAATTCATGGTGCTTAGTCTTCCTAATTCCCGCAGGGATGTGATATTTTCGGAATTGCTCCTTGAATCTTGGCCAGGTAATTGCTTCATTTTCAGTCACTATAGCTTTTTCACTTTCCCACCATATGGCAGCAGCGCCTTCTAGATAATGTGTTACAAATGGAACTTTATCTTCTTCATCAGTTCGAGAAACCTCAAGTTTCTTTTCCATAGTTCTTAACCAATCATCTGCATCCAGGGGATCAACGGCCTGACTGAAACTGGAAGGCTTAGTCCTTTGAAAATCAGATAGCTTGGAGTGGAAGGTAGGCTGATTCCCATTCTGTCCAACCATTGCTTGAATACTTCTGAATATTTCCATTAGATCATTGTTTCGTTGTTCCTCGAACATACGCATAATTTGCTCGGTGGAGGGCGGATTTGGCGGTGGAGGCGGTGGTGGAACATACTGCTCGGGTGATTGTCCTGCCTGCCGTGCGGAACGCCGAACAGGGGAACCCTCGCGAACGTTGCTACTGCAGCCTCCCCGCGTCATCCTAATATGATTTTTCCCAAGTCAACGCAACCGAGATGAGAAGCATTCAACAAAAACTGGGGAGAAGCCAGCAACAAAAACCGAGTGAAACCGAAAAGACGAAGAAAACACGGCGAAAAAAAATAAAGTCCAACATAATTATACATAGACTCATACATGAAAGATAACAACATGCCAGGTCCAACTACACTCATACATGAAACGAAACAGCATGACTAGTACGATTACAACCATACTCCATCCCGACAACTGAGAATACTCGAAAGCTCTACTGCTCGGCTGGCGCTGCGGTGTCCTCTCCTGATGCGGACTCAGATCCGGAACTAACGGGGTTAACGGAGACCTCCGGGTTAAAAGTGACACGACGACGCTGCCTCGAGGGCTCTCCCTCAGGGGCAGGTGAAGCACGGATCATCGGGGCTGCAGGAGTGGTGAGGAGTGAAACCCACTCTGCAGGAGCACTAAGGGGACTCGCAGTCACGGTGCCCGAGCTACTCGGGGGAGTAACAGGGGAAACAAGGGATCTAGAACTGGCAGAAATGTAGGGAATAAATCCCACAGATGGAGAAGCAGTGGTTGAGCGAGCAGTGACTAAAGTAGAGGCTAAAGCAGTAGGGCATGACTCAGCTCACGAGCGAGCTTGTATATCAGAAGATAACTAGCAGTGATGTAGCGAGAAAGGTGGCTAGCGACACTATCAGACTCCGGATCAATGACAATAAAACGGACACTACCATTATCATGGAGAGAGGGGTAGTAGTGGAAACCTGGGTGGTTCTGTGTCTGGACCTCATTGTCGCGGAGCTCAACAAGTACCTTGAATGCAGCAAACTGGACAGGCTGAGAAGCGGAAGAAGCGTAGGCACTACGAGAGGTACGAGTGTAAGAACTAGAATTGGAACTGGTGCACAGAGTAACCACGGCGTGATATCACACACTGAGTCAGCTAGGCGCTCCCGGTACACACAATAAACTGGATCGTCTCCGTGAGGGTACAGCCGACGCCACACGTTGCGAAGAAGATGCGGCGACGTGTACGGCATCAGCCGCAATTGGCATAGATACAGCACCGGAGCCATCTACACTCACAACCATTAGCAGGTTAGCATAGAAAAATAAATATAATCAGCGCATGCAATGCAACAACCAGCTACAGTTATTACCGACACTCAGCTACAACTTGTATCTAGCGTCCAGTTAACTCGGCTTAGTCTAGCGTGGCCCTACGGTCATTGTGCGCTCGATACCAAGTTTGTGGCACCCCGGCTCAGAGCGACCGGTTTACCCTGCATTGCCAGCCCAGAGACCTTGTCTTCTGGCAACACACAACAACATGGCATAGAATACAACCGCTTTATTCATGCTAGTGGAACATAGTTCATATTACAATAGTTAGCAAGGCCAAGCGGCACACATGGTGCGGCTGAACAATATGTACATTATTTAGTGAACATAAAGGGGCCTCGATCATGACAACTACTCGACAGCGGAACAACGTCGTAGCAGGAATCCATAGCACAAGGACACCGACGTGGACACGGTCTAGACTCGGACGGCACTCCTTTCCAACGGGACTTTCCTGAAATCTAGCATGACACGCCAGGTCAGTACATTGAATGTACTTGCAAGCTCACAATAAGCATAACAAGATGACAGACAATATTATGATATTTATCCAGTTTTAATCAACAATGCAGCTATATAACCAACATGATGTAACTATGCTCAACAGGTACTCATTCTCCCAACTTGCTTACCAGATGTGACCAACAAACATAATATTACCAACACATACCCGTGATCCTTACGGCGATCACAACCCGACCATCTCATGGTCCGTGATCCTTACAGCGATCACAACCCGACCAACTCGTGGCCCGTGATCCTTACGGCGATCACAACCCGACCAGCTCGTTGCCAACTCAACACGATGACCTCACTGTCATCCTTAGTGCAATTTAGTGTGCATATTAATTAAGTGTTGACCCATGGTGTACCTTACTTTCGAGCGTGTCTGTATCCGTGGACTCGGCTATCGATAGATTAAATACACTCTGCAGAGGTTAGTACACTGTACCCACACTACGGAACCCATGGCCTCACTCTCCCATCTGAGTGGACCAACAGCGTTCCAACGAAACCATTTCACTGTCATGACACTCTCCCGGCCCCTCCGACTCAGACCCTACTGGGCTAGTCCTGGGTGGCCCCGTGTCTACCTCCAGACACCTCGACCACCGTCGTGGTCATGATCCACACTAGGATTCGGTACCAAACTTAACTTAACAACGGGCTCACAAGGTTATGCTTGCCTACCGGGCCAGGGTACAACACGCCCATAACCTTCCCTACTTTGAAGTACCGACCAGAGGCACGACAATGAAACGCATTAAGGCTGTCCCATACCGGAAAATGTGGTTGCACTGGGAAATACTCATTTCAGCGGCACCACGACCCGGTCAACAACATGTTCAAGTTGAATATTAATCAGGTTCAACTTTTAATGTGAAAAGAAAATAACCGGTGTCATACTGCCATACCATGCATCACTTAACATATGCATCACATAACCGTGCAAAACTGCACCAACTACGCTCCCACGGAGCCAACATAAAATCATGCTACTATACTGGTAAAAACCTTTCTTCACTTATACCAGAACCATTTCTAGCAATTATCATCATTATACCTCATGAAAAAATAATATCCAAATTTCTCATCAATTCTATGACATATAATTTATTTAACTCTAACAACTAAGTTCTCATCATCTTTCCAACAATATTTACTTCAAACCTACTGAAGTTCAAGCATTTTAACATAACAAGTATATAACAGAATATATTTATTATATAACTAATTAAAATGCATTAATATGCATAAGTTCAAGTATAAAAATCAATAATGTTGAAGTGGCACCAAGAAAATGTTACTGTGGCTTGCCTTAGTACTGATGAGGGTCACAAGGCTCCTGGTGATCCTCAAGACAAGCTGGTTCCTCTGAAAACATTCAAAAACCACAAAAGAAAATATCAAGAAACCTTCTGAAAATTGTCAGAAAATCTAGACAGCAAGGAAAAATCCCATCTTTTGGGAGCTGTTAGATTTTTATGCAAAGAACACAATGCAAAAACAATCACTGCATTTGGACTTGTAGAATAAAAGTTATGGCTGTTTGAATGCTCCTGGAATTTAAATAAATTTGAAAAAGAAAAACAGAGAGGGGGTGACGTCGATGGCGTATCTTCCCGGGGCGCCACCACTCATACCGCTTTGCGCGTGTTATGAGTGGCTGACTAGCGGGCCCCGCTAGTCAGGCCGGAGGGGGGTGGGAAGAAAACAGAGACGGGCGGCGGTTCGCCGGAGCGTTCGCCGGCGTTGAGGCCTCTTGGGGGAAGATGAGAGGGAGAGATCAACGGAGGAGGTTCTTGCGCACCTGCCCGTACCCGTGGCGTGGCAAATGGTGACCGGACAGCGTCGGTTTCTTCCTCTCAAGCGGAGGCAGAACAAGATGGTCCTCGGAGATGAGGAAGACGGAGGCTAGGGGCAGCTCCAGGGGCTCGGGCTTGGCTCGTTGGCTTCACAGAGGAGAGGCGGAGGCCCTGGCAGGGTCGCCTCGGCTTGGGAGTGGCTGGAGCTGTGGGGTCGATCCAGCGGGGATCGCCAGTGAGCTCAGCTCGGGGACGGCAGCCCGCGGCCTGCCCGGCCGGGCTGCGGTTTCTAGTTGCTATGGGAGGGAGGTGTGGTGAGGTGCGGTGCTCCAGGAGGCTGCGGAGGGGGCTATTTATAGGCGGGGCGGCGAGGAGGGCTCGGGCTCCGCCGGAGGACAGCTGTCGCTGGCGCCTAGCGACGAATGGTGCCAGAGAGAGAGGAGAAGGCGACGGGGTTCACGCGGGAACTGTGCACGGACGCGGACGATCACAGGAGCCATGAGGAAGGGGACGAACACAGTGCACGGGCACTGTGCCGTTGGCCGGACCGTGCCCGTGCTTACTACGGCGAGCTCCGGTGTCGGTGAGCGGCAGGGAGGAGTTAAGGGGGTGGAGACGAGGATGGTGGCGCGGGGGAACACGCCCAGGCTGGCCGAGCAGCGGGCACAGCAGCGCCCTGGAGGCTGGCGGCGACGCAGGCCAGCGTTGCGTGGCATGCCAGCACCCTCGGACGAACGTGGTCACTGCGTGGACCGTGACATTAGGCCACATATGCACTAACCATGATGTCTGGCGTATAGTCCTTAGTAACTTAGGTGTTACCACGGCTCGGTTGGTTTCCAGGTGCAGTAGAAGTGAAATGGTGAAGATGTTTAGTTACTGGACATGAACTTTGAACAGTTACTGTGGTCAAACCATAGTGATTCAAGGGCTGATCTTTGGGGTTTTACTGACTCTTACTAAGGTGAAAAAGCACAAGGAAAACCAGCTGCATTGGAGCTAGTAAAAAGGTAGTTGCTGTAGAAACTACCATTTTAGCCCAGAAGTGAAAATATTTTATGTAGCAAAAAAACTCCAAAAAGTGGTGAAATATTTTTGCTCAGAAATGTGCCCTAGGGTCCAAAGAATACTTGTGATTTTTCTCAGGATTTTTGGGGCAACAGAAATGAGGGTTGCTTTGGAGGTCAAAGATTTTAGCTAGGGTTTAGGAGGCAAAATGAATATTTTTCATTTAAGAAAAATATTCCAAGCAATTTTGTTGGGTTGGCCAGGAGTGAAATGATGGATTAGAAGAGGAGAGGAGGCACTTGGGTGAAAATCAAGGGATACCGAAGTGATAAAGTCCAAATGGAATGATTCAAAACTCCAAATTCAAACCAACTCCAATGAAAATCAGGCAAAGAAAAGAGGGCAAAAACCAGGCCGTGACAGGCATCTTGCCCACCATGGCACCTCTGCTCTCTGCTTCTTGGTCGCTCACCACCTTTGGCTTCACATTGAAGGTCTTCAGCCACAGGCCGAAGTGAGGTGGGATGCGGAGAATGGCCTCGCACACGACTATAAATGCCGAGATGTTGAGGATAAAGTTGGGGGCTAGATCATGGAAGTCCAGCCCGTAGTAAAACATCAGTCCGTGGATAAACAGGTGGAGAGGGAATCCTAGACCTCGGACGAAATGCACGAGAAACACAACCCTCTCATGGGGCTCTGGGGTAGGGACGATCTGTCCCTTGGTAGGGAGTCAGTGAACGATCTCCTTGGCCAGGTATCCGGCCTCTCGGAGCTCCTTGATATCCTTCTTCTTAACGGACGAGGCCATCCACTTGCCTCTAGCTCCGGATTCGGACATGGTTGGAGTACTTTTTCGGGCGGGGAAAGCTAGAGCTTGGGCGCTGGAGCTCGAGAATGGATGGGTGGAGCAAGGAGAAGGCGTGAGTGAATGGGGACGAATCCTTATCCCCTTATAATGGCCGTGAATGTCAAGCGCCTCCCCACTCTCCTTAAAACTCGCCTATTCCCAAGGGCTGTGTAATGGTACGGTTGGGTTACCCATGCCTGTATTGAAGAGAATACCGCAATAAGGGGACACGGTCTCTGCTTTGACAAGACGTGCCAATGGCAACCGCGTATCGAAACATGGAGCGGCAGACGAAAAACGGTTCGAAATTATGACCGGACAGACGTGATGTCATGTTACAAAAAGTTGTCAGCGGAATGGATTCGTGAAATATTATATTCTCTCTACGGTTGTGTGTGGTGAGTGTGTTATAAGTTCGGACACATCGATACGTCCGAAGACTATTTGAGTTCAGAAGGAGGAACCCGCCTTGCAATGCCGAAGACAGATCTACGCGCCGGACACCTTGTAATTGAAGCCAGGTTCAGGGGCTACTAAGGGAGTCTTGGACTAAGGGGTCCTCGGGCGTCCGGCCTATTAGTCATGGGCCGAACTGATGGGCTGTGAAGATACAAAGACCGAACACTGCACCTGTGTCCGGATAGGACTCTCCTTGGCATGGAAGGCAAGCTTGGCGACCAAATATGTAGATTCCTTTCTTTGTAGCCGACCTTGTGTAACCCTAGATCTTCCCGGTGTCTATATAAACCGGAGGACTTAGTCCGGAGAGAGATACTCATTACCATAGTCATACAGGCTAGGCTTTAGGGTTTATCCATCTCGATCTCGTGGTAGATCAACTCTTGTAATACTCATATTCATCAAGATCAATCAAGCAGGAAGTAGGGTATTACCTCCATAGAGGGGGCCCGAACCTGGGTAAACATCATGTCCCCTGTCTCCTGTTACCATCGACCTTAGACGCACAGTTCGTGACCCCCTACCCGAGATCCGCCAGTTTTGACACCGACAGCGCCCTCTCCCTCTCCCTCTCCCTCGCCCTCGCCCTTGCGGTGGATGTGCATTAGTTCAATCGGTGTTAGATTGCCAAAAGCATATTGTACTGTAGTATCATCATTGTTGGACCTTCCGAAGAGGCGAAGAGACAAGTGCAAGGTTCACGCGAGTACAAACTGTGAACCTCCCGAACAGGCAAAGAGCTAAGTGCAAGGTTTTGTAGGAGTTGTCGTCCGAGTAGGAGCACTACAACTATAGCGAACGATGCTACTATATGATGCCGCCACATCACCTATATCAAAAGTTGTGCCACCTTTTTTTCTCAAAGAGCATGTTGGAGCCCGTGCAACAACCACACAAGTTGCACGTACACATAACACATTTACTAGTAATAAATTCTAAAGGACAAATGCCAGTATGACACACAAGTTCATCTCCACTTCATGTGATAAATTTGTGCATGACTAGTCTACATATATTCACAGCGCTACCGTTCACAATTTACCATACTCCACTTGCACGTTATAGATAGGCTACATGTCCTCCTCTAGGTTCCAGTCCCAGGTGTTCTTCATGGATGGCACGGTCCATAGCGGTGGGAAATGGGAATCATTGTCGCATCTTTTTAGTCCGGTTCCACACGATGGAGACTCATCCAAGCTGAAGCGGCATAAATCAGAGATAGCGTGTCCCAGCATGTCGTTCATCTGGCGGTGCGCACTAAAGACACAACCATGCTTCATGAACGGCAGACCTTCGGTGTCGTGCATGGAAGGTGGCATCTGCTTCACAATGGGGTAGCTGTCCCCAATGATAAGCGAGTACTCTCCAGGAGTGTTCCTCGGTACCCACGTAACACCACGGGGGTCGAACTCGGCGCCGTTCATCTGATACACGTGGCATCTCAGATCTAGACACATGGTGACGTACATAGACAAGGTCCATGCATAATAATGTCGTGCTCAAATATGGCGGTTGGTAATACTGTGCAGCAAATAGTACTACTCCGGTATAGAGGAAGTAAAATAACCGGCTTATTATATATAGCCACTCTTGGCTACATGGATGAGATAGTAAGACATGGAAAAACAAAAATGGTGGGAGCTAGTGGGTACAAGTGTTCAAGGGCCTTGCTAGCTATATGCGCCCTCCAAGGTAAAAAGTACTCCTACTAATACTAGTAAGTAGTATACCAACAAAAGAGAAGGCAAGAGGGTTACAAATATATAATACTAAATTATACTACTAGTACATTAAACATGTCCCAGTCAAGAAAAGAAGATAACTAACGAGTACTACTCTACTACTCTAACACACAGCAATGAGAAAATGGAATACCTGGGTAGATGGGGACGGTCCAATCGTGGTAGATTATGTGACCATGTTGCACATCAGTGGTACCATGGGTAACGACTGCTTAGATAGTTGATCCCAATATGCCAAAGTCACGTACAAGGTTCCAGGTTAGACTAAATCACGGATGGAAATGCACATCCAGGATCGACGATCTTATTTTGTTCGGGGGATGACTGGTCCCTGCAAAATAATGGAGTACCATTAGGGATGCAAATAATGGTTTGTGCATTCCGTTTGTAATCTCCCGTACCTTAGGATGGCAACCAGATAAAACAAGTCCCCTGGCTTGTCACCACGAAGATGCGGCCTACATGTCGCATGGCGTCTTTGAACGTGTACGGGTACAAATCTGTCACGGCCAACATGCGCCACACTCCGCTGTTACTGCCTCTTGTATTGATGGCAATCCTTATGTCGAACACCGCGATGAGATAGTAATTGTCGTAGCCGCGTCGCTTTGTTGGCGGGTCCAGAATTGCTATCTTCTTCAATCTCATGTAGGCATCATCATACGTATTCAAGCCCAGCCAGTCTGGAAGGCCGATCCCAATGGCGGAGAAGGGGTCTACGGGAACGGCCGCACTGTTGTGGATGTTGTGCAAAATGATGGTGGTATCCAGCCGGAGGTATGCAAGCCAATCTTCTTGGCTCCAACCCGGACCTATATATAAGACGGTTGGCAGCGGATAAATTATGGGATGGAAATGGAATAACTAAGTACTACATGATCAAACTCCATGACTGACCTGCTCATCGGACAAAATCCGACTACCTCTCAATGTCGGCAACTCTAGCGGAGTCAACTTGCAACCATGGCCAGGGAGCAGTGGACTGTTCAAAGGATTGTCCCATGGAAGAACCTTCTCCTCAAGGACGCATGGAAGGCCAACAAGCATGACCTTTTCCCAAGCCTGTTTAAGCACCGTCTTAAAGACGTTGGAGCAGGAAGCGCCAAGTCTTGCAGCGGTGAGGACGTCGGAGCGGCGTGCGATTTCTCCCAGAGGATCATCGTCCAATGTCTCTGAGCCCAGACGAGGAGGAGAACCGCCTGGCGAATCCATGGGAGCAGCGATGAACTACCTTCTCTTCGGGTGAGGGGAACTGGCGAGGAGGAGATAAGAGCGTAGTAACCGCAGGGCCTCGTCCCTTCGCTAAGGAAATTATGTGGGCACGCATAGTGGTAGTGCCTCATGCCCCGCGATGGTGAGGCTATTATTTACTACGTACTCGTACTGTAGCATTACTAGTACTACTTTGTCAACTAGTAGTGCGATGTACTGTACTTCTATAGTGCACCAGTTTTGGACTCTTGAATCTCAGGGCCAAGGAGCTACAGTTGCAAGTGGAGGGTACTACTGTTCTCTCGAACCATCGTTGTACTATCAATGCAGGGAAAGTACACTTGCGTAGTGGGTGTCGGTGTCAAAACCGGCGGATCTCGGGTACGGGGTCCCGAACTGTGCGTCTAGGATCGATGGTAACAGGAGACGGGGGACACAATGTTTACCCAGGTTCGGGCCCTTTCTATGGAGGTAATACCCTACTTCCTGCTTGATTGATCTTGATGAATATGAGTGTTACAAGAGTTGATCTACCACGAGATCGTAATGGCTAAACCCTAGAAGTCTAGCCTATGAGTATATGGTAATGAACCTGTCCTATCCGGACTATGCTCTCCGGTTTATATAGACACCGGAGAGATCTAGGGTTACATGAGGTCGGTTACATAGGAGGAAATCTTCACAATAGGTCGCCTAGCTTGCCTTCCACGCCAAGTAGAGTCTAATCCGGACACGAGTATTGTCTTCATCCTTCGTATCTTCACGGCCCATTAGTCTGGCCCATGGATAACAGGCCGGATGCCCGAGGACCCCTTAGTCTAGGACTCCCTCAGTGGGTACTCTCCGTGCTCTATTCAAGCGTGTAGCTGGCCTACTTAGCCGCTCCTCTCATGCACACATTTGCAGCCTGTTTATCAGCGACGGTTACTGCGGGGGTAGAACATTTGAGTTATTTGATACAGCGAGACTTGGCTTTTCGCTTCCATATGTGGAGGTGTAATGGATCTAGTCGAACTTTCTTAGTAGTTCCTTCTTTATGAATGAGATGAGGCAAAGCTTTTGCCTCCGTTTCAAAACAATAAAATCACATCAAGAGGAATTTGTTTTATAGAGCCGATAATGGAGTGAAGTCCATGCGTGCAACGCCAGAAGCTACAGAGTAGTAGAGTACTAGCACTTTACATACAGTCATATTACATAGTTCCCAATGTCGCGCCAGGCTTTTCCGGCTCCTCAGGCTTAATTGGGGGGCACTAGTTTAAATATTCTATCTGATGAGAAAGCTGTAAGCGAGGTGCGGCTAGGGCGAGCACGCAGGTGAGAAACTTTGCATGGTGTGAATTGATATATAGGAGTACTACTCTAGTACGCGAGCCATGATATGATGGAGGGAAAACCCGTTCACGTGGCTGGGCTATCCAGTGCACCCAGATTGTGGTGCGACATGTCCATTCGACTTCAAAAGTCAAACTACTAGTGTACAATATTAGCTAGCAGCAAAGTTACTATTTAAAAAAAGGCCGCCGTGCGTTCGGCCGGGATCGAACCCACAAAACGAGCTATACACTCCCGCGACCACTAGTAGTACTTGTTGGAGTACAACGCAACCTAGAATCGCCTTTTGTCGCTAATACATTGTTCCTTACAAGAAACCACTAATAATGCGAAGAAACCACTAATAATGCGAAGAAACTACTACCACTTGCATACGTGGCAGACTTAAGATAAGACTACCTTATCAACCATTGTACATGCCCTTACCAACTAGCCCTACCAAGAAACGACTACTCTACAAAGTGCCGTTATAAGCACATTTCAACCCATGTCGCCCCTTAAGTCAACACCTTCTATTCGACCAGCAAGTTAGGCGTTATGACTTGTGGGGCCTACATGTCAGTCTGGAAAAAATTCCCCGAGTGACCTCCTACCTCCAGCCCGTCCACCTAATCATCCTCGGCCATGGGACGCAGCTACTGTCGCCGGTAGAAGGCAAGGTCAAAACTGCCAGCGATGCGGAGCCCATCTTGCGGCAGCCTGGATGCCAGCTCCGTCTGGCACTCGCGGCCGCTAGCTAGCCAAGATAGCACACACCCTGCTGGATGCATCCAGCTGCTTGTCTGCAAGGTTTGCTAGCTAGGTTGGCACGGTGGTGCGGTGGCTTGCTCGCGCGCCACGCTAAGGCCAACCATCTGGCTCGAGCAAAGGCCAGCGCGGCGACTTGCTCGCGCGTAAGTCACGCTCGGGCCAGCCAGCCAACCCGTGCGGAGGCCAGCGCGGCGTCCGGCCCGTCCGGCGGAGCAGCGGCCAACTCGCCCATCACCGACGCCACCGACGAACACGCATCAGTACTGTTTGAAGTAATGTTCAGGAAAAATAATGATTTGAGAAGGAATAACAGGATAGAGGGTCAGATGTGGGTCCCTCATGTCAACGGTCAAACAAAATGTGTTGGTTTAAGCTACCTCGTCAGCACAGACGTGTGGGCCAACCCTGCCTTAAACGGGTTTAAACGAGCCTAATCGGCACTTGGTAGTAGTTTTTTGGCGCGGATTAAGAAATTTTGGGTATGTTTTTGCTTTTTTTTTACAATAGTTTCTTCCTAGGGCTGGTTAAAAGTGGTAGTTTTTTGTTAAATACTCTACATACTGTAAGTAGGAGTGAAAGTTAAGCTTTGGAAGCCAATAAGAAAGGCTAGTTACATAGTGCCTATGTGTACATAATTGAAACAAAATATCAACCATGAGTGACTAATATCTTGATGGAAAACTCGAAACTATGGAAATACTAGCATATTTTTTTGCATGGTTGGAAATACTAGCAATGTTCACGTGCGTTGCAACAGATCATAATTAGAATAATGCTTATTCACAAACTTGATAGAAAACACTCTAATTTTGATATACATGTATCACTAGAGATATATTATATTTCAATCAAAATATATTCCTTGGGCTGTTTTGGTGAGGTGAGGGAGGGATGTGGTTGGTTTTAAGATACTAATTATGGGTTTTTCTGCAAATTGGTAGAGGAGTGGGATGTTGGTGAGAAAAGGCAACAACTTACCTGACAGCCATTAGATGTAGATCTTATGGTCAGAAACGACGGATGGCAGACACACCATCATCACCAAGTAAGTCTTCTGTAGGAGTACTAGCAAGATGTCCGTGCATTGCACGGAACATCAAGATGCATTTTTTATAAAACACCTATTGTGATTGACCCATGCGGGAGTAATCCCATGTGTAAAAACTAATGATATCTCGAGAAAGAGGAGAGATACGGTGAGGAGGAGTAGGGCGTAGTGGTGATTGGTGGTCGGACTGAGCGGAGGCATGTGGATGGATGATGCCGGCAACGGCCACCATGCATGTTTGTTCCAGAGGATTCCTTTTTTAATTGCTCAACAATGAGGTTCTTGGAGATAAGGATGAACGAGGGAAGGCCTTATCTGCAAAAGTGAGAGAGGTGCGGGTATCTTTTAGATTAATTTCTATCCATGAGATATAGATCAGACGGTCTATATTGCAAGATGGCAGGCGTACCATCATCACCAACTTGGTTTTTCTATAAGAGAAGAAATATAATTATGGAGATATAAACGTATTATCGATACTTGTTTCTGTAATCTTGGATCTACATTCTATTCAACGGCTCAGCATGTGGGGCCTTAGCACAATGACTTCTTGACTTTGTAAAACAAAGGTTTTCCCGTTGCCGATAAGGAAGGGGTGACGGCGGCGTGCTTTCGTCTTGCTCTAGTCCTAGTAGTCATACTAGGTGGCCTATGCACATGTATATTTTTTTTCACGTCTCGTGTTTGCCGTACTGCCACGACTGTTGATGAATAGACGGTAAGTTATTCATGGGAAAACCTTTGCTGAGCGTGTGTGCGAAAGAGAGACAGTGTGCGTGTGTGATATGTGTAGAGACTGAGGTAATGATAAGAGATTCTTTGTGTCTCTATGTGGAGGATAGAGAGAGACATGTGCATGGGGCTTTGTGTTGTGTAACGTGGACAGACATAGACATAATCAGAGAGTGAGTGTGTGAGATACACATGTGGACATGGGGGGAGATGTGCCAGTTAGAGAGATGGAGAATTTTGGTGTGCATCCGAGCTAGAGAGAGGGGTAATCTATACATACCTAGAGCTGGAGAGAACATGCAAGGGTGTGTGTCTTAAAAGAAGGATCTAGATAGATGGGTTTTTGTGCATGTCTGTGTGTGTTTGTGCACGCGCGTGTGTGTGAGAGGGAGTGTGTGTATGTGGAGAAGAGAGACCACTAATGATGTAAAGCTAGTATAAGGAAGGGGGAATGGTGTGTATGTGTGTCAAAGAGAGACAAAGGCATGTGTAGTAGCGGGATAGCATGGGTGCAGGTGGGGAGCAGACTATTTGGAAGAAACATCGAGTGTGTGTGGGAGAGGGGTGTGAGAGCGAGAGAGAGAGCTAGCGAGGGAGAGAGAGAGAGGAAGAGAGGGGGATAGAGAGGGGTCGTTTGTGTGCAGAAGTGACGTATAGATAGGGAGACAATGTTGATGTTGTTCCAAAGTGGAATATGTACGGAGATGCAAGGGAAGCGAGTCATCGTGTGTGTGATAGGTTCTTCATGAGAGATCTAGAATAGATGGTGTAGAGAACAACGTGCGAGATTGATAACGATGATACATTAGGGAGCTATGGAAATAGTCACGACATAAATGTATACAGGGAAGGAGTTGGGGCGAGTCCGCATGTGGGGAGAGATAGAAAGAGGAGAGTGGTGCACAAGGAGACAAAGTGTGTTTGTTTGCAGTGGGGGTGGTGTGTGAGGTGAGTGTGCGAGAACCACATAACTAGGGAGATAGACGTTTGGGGGCGATGTTTTGTGTGTATGGGAAAGATACACTCTATATAGTGCGTGTGCTTGGGAAAGAGAGATGCCGGGAGACCTGAAGAGTGGGGGAAGAGATGTGTGCATGCCCGAGAGACAAAGTGATAGAGACCTATATTGGGGTCCGGACTTCAGAAGAGAGGGGCGTGTTAGTGTGCTTGTGTGTTCGTGTCCGGGGGAGAGAACAACTTGTGTGTGGGGGGATGGGTGGCTTCAAATAAAGAGTGAGGTGTCTATATTTGAGGGACTTCAACGTAGTTGAGATATATATGGTCAATAGTGTGTGCAATCATGGTTGATTAATTTGTTTCATAGTTTTGAGATAAAGATACTTTTGAACATGCGTGATATACCTTGAAGTACCAGAATTACAAACCTAAGATTGGAATTTTGGAATTCGACTCCATAATTTCACGATTTCAAATTCATATATCAAACCTAGAGATATACACATACGGGCATGTTCAAACTTTATAATAATCCACTTTATTCATACACATACATTTTTGCTTTTTTCATTATATTTAGGATAAACACATTTGGAATTTCATTTGAATTGGACTGTATGATGGTATTTGCTTGTACAAGCTCAATGATCCATATTTGAATGGAATGGACAATCTAAGTCTTGAGTTGGAGACATTGATTTTCAAAACTTGCACTTTCTTTGCGTGCAAAACAAATAAATTATCGGCCATGATATGATAGTCGGCCGTACAAGAGCAGAACACTTAATTACAGGAGCCAAAAGCTTTCAAACTTCCTGCTCACATCGAATTATCTCACGCCCGAAAGTTTAGCCCTGTGATATTCCTGTTTTACCCCTGCCACATGAACGGAAAAGGGCTGCTTTGGTAGCTCCATTGTTTTCCCCTCTTTGCCCCAAACATTCCTCCCCAGAGCCCCTCCCCGACCGCCCGAACCATACCAAGCCGCCGAATCTAGTCCTCCGCCGCAGCGGTGGACCTCACACCCCGCCGGATCTACCTTCCCCACCTTGGAACCCCCAACTGCCAACTCACCACTTCACTGGAGCCACTTCAGCGACTGGCTTGTCCACCGCTCCAGATCTCCTTGACCGCCATCATGGTCAACCACACCGGACCTGCTTATCCGGCGCCCTTGTCCACCACAGTGTAGGCCCTTCACTGACTCCCTCGCCCGCTGAAAGCACAAGTGCTCCCTAGGTGGTTTTGGTAATTAATGTCAACATATCTCTTGTTGGACTAACACTTTTACCTAGTACGTTTTAGATAAGTTCAACAATGAAGTGGCATGGACTTGAGGTTGTGGAACCCCTTCAAAATGCTAAGGACAAAAGGATTGGCTCAAGCTCAAAGCTCAAGACTCTACATTTTCTATTTTAGTGATCCAAGATCACATTGAGTCTATAGGAAAAGCCAATACTATCAAGGAGGGATGAGGTGTTGCTTAATCAGGCTCTTGCTCAAACTGCTTAACAATATGCTCCAAAGCCCTCAACTACTTTCTCACATCCACATATGACCTAAACCAAAAGTCAAACTCGGCCCACCGATTCTTTCTATCCGGCGCCACCGAGTTCAGATGTCATAGCCACCGCCACAAACCCTAGGCAAATCGGTCTCACCATAGGGATCTCGGTCTCACCGAGATGGGATTGTAATCTCTCTGTTTCCCTTCGTAACATTTCGGTCCCACCGAGATGAGCGATCGGTCCCACCGAGATTGCAATGTAAACTCTCTGTTTCCCTTTTGTAACATTTCGGTCTCACCAAAATGAGCGAATCGGTCCAATCGAGTTTACCTGACCAACTCTCTAGTTAGCTTATTACCAAAATCGGTCTCACCAAGTTTGTGTAATCGGTCTCGCCAAGATTACATTATGCCCTAACCCTAACCATATCGGTCCTACCGAGTTGCATGTCGGTCCCACCGAAATCCTAACAGTAACTAGATTTGCTGAATCGGTCCGACCGAGTTTATCAATTCGGTCCCACCGAGTTTGGCAAGTTGTGTGTAACGGTTAGATTTTGTGTGGAGGCTATATATACCCCTCCACCTCCTCTTCATTCGTGGAGAGAGCCATCAGAACAAACCTACACTTCCAACTTACATTTTCTAGGAGAGAACCACCTACACTTGTGTTGAGGCCAAGATATCCCATTCCTACCATATGAATCTTGATCTCTAGCCTTCCCCAAGTTGCTTTCCACTCAAATCTTCTTTCCACAAAATCCATATCCTGTGAGAGGGAGTTGAGTGTTGGAGAGACTATCATTTGAAGCACAAGAGCAAGGAGTTCATCATCAACACACCATTTGTTACTTCTTGGAGAGTGGTGTCTCCTATATTGGCTAGGTGTCACTTGGGAGCCTCCTACAAGATTGTGGAGTTGAACCATGGAGTTTGTAAGGGCAAGGAGGTCGCCTACTCCGTGAAGATCTACCAGTGAGGCAATTCCGTCATGGGCAACGACCATGGTGGGATAGACAAGGTTGCTTCTTCGTGGACCCTTCGTGGGTGGATCCCTCCGTAGACTCACGCAACCATTACCCTTCGTGGGTTGAAGTCTCCATCAACGTGGATGTACGATAGCACCACCTATCGGAACCACGGATAAAAAAATCTCCGTGTCTCCAAATTGCGTTTGCACAATCCAATCCCATCCCTTTACATTCTTGCAAGTTGCATGCTTTACTTTCCGCTGCTCATATACTCTTTGCATGCTTGCTTGATATGTATTGTGTTTGTTAAACTTGTGCCAAAACTCCACTTCAACTTAAAGAAATTAAAAACTGTAACTTTTGGTACTTAGTGTCTAATCACCCCCCCTCTAGACACCTCTTCTCGATCCTTTCGATTGGTATCAAAGCTTTGGTCTCCATTGCCTTGGTTTAAAAACCTTTGGAGGAATATGGATGTATCTACTTTGGGGAGTCTTAGACATAGAGTGCCTATACTTGATGAAGAGTATTTTCATGAGTGGAAAAATGAGATGCTAGTGATTTTCAATGAATATCATTTGAACAAGTACATTGCTAGCCCTTGTGCACCTCATATTGATCCCTTGCATCCCACACCCGAAGAGGATCTTGACATGATTCGCAATCTTAGAACTATCAATCTTATCATAAGAAGATTGCCCAAAAATTTGATTGCTAGTTTGCCTAGTCTTGATTGTGCCTATACTATATGGAGATTTCTTGAGGAACGATTTCCAGATTATTCCTTGAAAAATTTAGACGAAATTCTCCATAAGTCTATTGCCTTGAGTAAGATGAATTCTAGTGATCCTAGCTTTGGTGATTGTCTATTTGAGCTTACAAATCTCATGCATGCCATAGGAGATGTTGGGATGATTAGCAATATTATTTCCGAAGCTATTAGAATTCATAAAGATAATCATACAAATGATGATTTGTCTAATGAATTACCCTCTCTAGGAATTGATCAATCACAAGATGATGTTGAACATGGATACTATGATGAGGATGATGATAGTGACTATGATATTGATGATGCAATGAGACACTTTGGTCTTATGTCAAACCTTTGCGGCTACATGGCCGGAGGAAAGGAATGGGTCCTTGATAGTGGATGTACTGATCATATGACCGGAGATAAAGATATGTTCCGTGAGCTTGCTGAAAATGACGACCCTGAAAAATATGTCACTTTTGGTGATAACTCAAAGGGTAAGGTGGTTGGCCTCGGTAAGGTGGCCATCTCACATGATAGCTCCATACAAAATGTCATGCTCGTTGAATCTCTTGGGTACAATTTACTTTCAGTTTCTAGACTTGCTGATTTCGGTTTCAATGTCATATTCACTGAGTAGATTGCCAAGTGTTTCGTAGAGACAATCGTAAAATGGTCTTTACCGGTATACGTAGAGGTGATCATTACATTGTTGATTTTACTAAAAAGGCTCAACCTAGAACTTGCTTACTTGCTAAATCTTCTAAGGGTTGGCTGTGGTATAGAAGGCTAGGTCATGTGGGTATGCGAAATCTTGATAAGCTTATTAATGGTGATCATATCCTTGGAGTAAAAGATGTCATATTTGACAAGGATAGACTTTGTAGTGCTTGTCAAGCAGGGAAACAAGTTGGAGGAAGTCATCACGCGAAGAACATCATGACCACGAGAAGACCACTCGAGCTACTTCACATGGATCTCTTTGGTCCAAATGCCTACAAGAGTCTCGGTGGTAACTCATTTGGACTAGTCATAGTTGATGATTTTTCAAGATTTACGTGGGTGTTCTTTCTTGATGACAAATCACAGGTCCAAAAGATCTTCAAAAACTTCGCTAGGAAGGCCAAAAATCAATTTGACGTGAAGATCAAAAAGGTTCGAAGCGACAATGGAACGGAGTTCAAGAACGCAAATGTGGATACCTTTCTTGACGAAGAAGGTATTTCACATGAGTTCTCGGCTACGTACACACCTCAACAAAATGGAGTCATTGAGAGGAAGAACCGGACTCTTATTGAGATGGCAAGAACGATGCTTGATGAGTACAAGACTCCAAAACACTTTTGGGCGGAAGCGGTTGAGACAGCTTGCCATGCAACAAATCGTTTGTATCTTCACAAGCTACTTGGCAAGACGGCATACGAGCTCCTCACCGATAACAAACCCCAAGTTGGATACTTTCGAGTATATGGTTCAAAATGCTACATTCTTGATAAGCATCATCGTTCTAAATTTGCTCCTAAATCTCATGAAGATTTCCTACTTGGTTATGGCTCAAACTCTGACACTTACCGTGTCTACAACAATTTCACCCGAAAGGTTGAAGAGACGGTAGATGTGAAGTTTGATGAATCTAACGGCTCGCAAGTAGAGCAATTGCCAATTGATGTAGGAGACAAAGACCCTTCGGAAGCAATTCAAGACTTGTCTATTGGCAAGATTCGTCCAACGGAGGTAAAGGAGAGTACCTTGTCCGTCCAAGTGGAAGCTTCTACCTCACGACAAGGTGAACCAAGAATTGATATGGAAGCATCCACAAGTGGGACACACCAAGATGAAGAAAACGAGGAAGCACACCAAGATGAACATCAACGACCTCCTTCTCCACCACTACAAGAGAATGACAACGTCAACAATGAAGAAGGCCAAGAAGAAGAACAAGATGAAGAAGATGTTCCACCCCGAGCCAAGCCAAAGCTCCCACGAGTTCGAGCAAGAATCGCCAAAGATCATCCCGTTGAGCAAATCTACAATGATTCGCTCTAAAACTCGTTTAGCTAACTTTTGTGAACATTACTCATTCATCTCTAGCATTGAACCTATGAAGGTTGAAGAAGCATTGGAAGATCCGGATTGGATAAACGCGATGCATGAAGAGCTACACAACTTTGAGAGAAATCAAGTGTGGACATTGGTCGAGAAGCCCGACAACAACTACAACGTCATTGGTACCGAATGGGTATTTCGCAACAAGCAAGATGAAGATGGTAAAGTCATCCGAAACAAAGCACGCCTAGTCGCCCAAGGCTACACTCAAGTCAAAGGTATGGACTATGGTGAGACATATGGTCCCGTTGCTAGACTTGAGTCCATTCGCATCTTACTTGCCTATGCTAATCATCATGATATCACCTTGTACCAAATGGACATTAAAAGTGCTTTTCTAAATGGTGAAATAGAGGAGGAATTTTATGTTAAGCAACCTCCTGGATTTGTCAATCCTAAGAAACCTAATCATGTTTACAAACTTCACAAAGCTCTATATGGTCTTAAACAAGCTCCTAGAGCATGGTATAAATGCTTGACCAAGTTACTTATTGAAAAAGGCTTTGAAATTGGAAAAATAGATTATACTCTCTTTACTAAAAGGGTTAAAGGAGAACTATTTGTGTGCCAAATTTATGTCGATGATATTATATTTGGATCAACTAACCCTTATTTTAGTGAAAAGTTTGGAAAGCTAATGTCGGAGAAGTTTGAGATGTCGATGATGAGTGAACTCAAATTCTTTCTTGGTTTTCAAATCAAGCAAACTAAGGAAGGTACTTTTGTCTCTCAAACGAAGTACACTAAGGACTTATTCAAGAAGTTCAATATGGAAGAATGCAAAGGTATGACTACACCCATGCCTACTAGTGGACATCTTGATTTGACCAAAGATGGTGAACCGGTTGATCAAAAGGTTTATCACTCTTTGATTGGTTCATTGTTATATCTATGTGCTTCACGTCCCGATATTATGCTAAGTGTGTGCATGTGTGCACGATATCAAGCCGCTCCTAAAGAATGCCATCTTAAGGCCGTGAAAAGGATAGTGAGATACTTAATCCATACACCAAATTTTGGCATTTGGTATCCAAAGAGGGCCTCCTTTAATCTTGTTGGCTACTCCGACTCGGACTATGCCGGTGACAAGGATGATAGAAAGTCCACTTCGGGTACTTGTCAATTTCTTGGTAGATCTCTTGTGTCTTGGTCTTCCAAGAAACAAAACTCGGTATCCTTATCCACCGTCGAAGCGGAATACATTGCCGCTGGATCATGTTGTGCTCAATTACTTTGGATGACCCAAACTCTTAAAGATTATGGGATATATGTGAAACATGTTCCATTGTTGTGTGACAATCAAAGTACTATTAAGATTGCTCACAATCCCGTGCAACATTCTCAAACTAAGCATATTGAAGTTCGTCATCATTTCATTCGAGACCATGTTGCCAAAGGGGACATTAATCTTAAGCATGTTCGCACCGATAAGCAATTATCGGATATATGTACCAAACCTCTTGATGAGAAAGTGTTTTGCAGGTTAAGAGGCGAATTGAACATCATTGATGCTTCAAACTTGGAGTAGGAACTCCATTTGATACATGCAAGGCATGAGCCTATGACTAATCCTTGATATTTCTCTTATGTTGACTATCTTATGTCTTGGATATATTTGCACCTTGCATGTTATCTAACCCGTGTAGGTACTTGGATGAATCTAAATCTATGGGATTGCAACTCACTCACATCTTGAGCAATTTCTATATCACCAAGTCTCTTCACAATGGTGGATGAAGACAAGGAAGCACGCAACCATTCAAACATATCCTTTGACAAATTCTATGTTGAGTTTCATGATTGTCATTTTGGATACACAAGTGCCCTTCCTTGCAAAAACTAACCCATGTAGGTAGATGAACTCAAACTCCAAGTGGTGCTCCCAACTCTTGATGAGCTACATCAACCTTGAGCAACCCACACAAGTTCAACTACATGATCAAGATCAACACCACCACCCAAGGTATGCTATTCCATCTTAGAGAAGCTTTACTCCAAGTCATGGGATAAAGCAACTCAACAAGATGTGAATACAACAAAAAGCTTAAACGAAAAATGGTAACCCCATTTTGAGCTTAAACGATGAGTATGACCTATGATCAAGTGATCTCACTTGACTCCTAAGTCAATATACTCTAACATAGGTGACTTTGTCACTGCCCAATTCTAGATGAAGTTTTCTTGTGTTCTTTTCTGTGCTCTTGCATTTGTCTCATGCATATTTGTTTTCCTCTTTCAACAAAAAAAACTTCATCTAGACTCCTTTTTAGTTTCTTCTCTTTTATTTTCTATTCTGCATTACTTGCATCCAATTCATTGCAAATCTTTCAGTTAATTCCTTGCAAATCCTTGTGAGATCTTACTTGTCTAGTGAGCTGAGGTGACAAGTGTTTTCTCTGTGATGAACTCGGTCTCACCGGTCTGATGCTTTCGGTCCAACCGAATCCTCTCGGTACAACCGAACCATACAACTCGGTGTCACCGATTTCACTACAGGAAAGACATCTTGCCACTTGTTTCTGCATTCTTTTTGATGCAGCTCCACTCAATGAATCTTGTCCTCGACCAGCATCCCATTCAGCTTGCTGCTTTGTTCTGTGACTCAAGGACCAAACCCATCATGACAAAAATCCAGAAGAGCCCTTCTTGGAAATTGATGTCAAAGGGGGAGAGAGAGATCACATCAAATCTTAATCATATCTATAGGGGGATAAAGACATCATCAAGGACCCCAGATGCTTGGTGTTCAAGAGGAGAGAAGTCACATGTCTTCAAGAGGGGAAAGACATGTTCATATTTGCTCGTTTACATTAGCTCTGTTTACTTCCTTTGAGCTCTGATTTTGCTCTGTTTTTCTGTTCCCTATCTTCTCCCAGCATCCCATGCTAGATTCAGGAGGAGCAAGACATCTAAGGGAAGGAAATCGTTGAATCTATTGCACATCTTTACCTTTGGGGACATGTCTATATCCAATGTGGTACTTAGTACTCACTCTACATGTCATCCCAGTCTTGATACTCTTGTGGTTTCCTTTGTTTGCTCTGGCCAGTAGGTGTATCTATGTTATCTAACCTTGTTTACGCAGGTTCATCCCATCCTAAGCCAACTCAAGACCATAAGGTAAGTATATGCATCACAATCATGTGCATGAGAAATTCTTGCTAATGTATATACTGTTTGCAAGAAGGACTCATGAGCATGAAGGTACATTTCTCATATTCACATCATTTGCTCTGATGCATATAGCCAAGATACATGTAACCCATTGCTTACTCTCTCATGTGTATGCATATATTCCATATTCACATGATTGCATACATATAGGGGGAGCCTATGCATGTTACATGTCCTTCCAAAGCTTTACTTACTATTCTCTATATCTTCATCTAAAGCTTTGATGTATGTTGTCATAAATTACCAAAAAGGGGGAGATTGAAAGCACAAGTGCTCCCTAGGTGGTTTTGGTAATTAATGTCAACATATCTCTTGTTGGACTAACACTTTTACATAGTATGTTTTAGATAAGTTCAACAATGAAGTTGCATGGACTAGAGGATGTGGAACCCCTTCAAGATGCTAAGGACAAAAGGATTGGCTCAAGCTCAAAGCTCTAGACTCTACATTTTCTATTTTAGTGATCCAAGATCACATTGAGTCTATAGGAAAAGCCAATACTATCAAGGAGGGATGAGGTGTTGCTTAATGAGGCTCTTGCTCAAAGTGCTTAGTAATATGCTCCAAAGCCCTCAACTACTTTATCACATCCACATATGACCTAAACCAAAATTCAAACTCGGCCCCAACGATTCTTTCTATCCGGCGCCACAGAGTTCAGATGTCAAACCCTAGGAAAATCGGTCTCACCGATAGGGATCTCGGTCTCACCGAGATGGGATTGTAATCTCTCTGTTTCCCTTCGTAACGTTTCGGTCCCACCAAGATGAGCGATCGGTCCCACCGAGATTGCAATGTGAACTCTCTGTTTCCCTTTTGTAACATTTCGGTCTCACCGAAATAAGCGAATTGGTCCCACCGAGTATACCTGACCAACTCTCTGGTTAGCTTATTACCAAAATCGGTCTCACTGAGTTTGTGTAATCTGTCTCACTGAGATTATGTTATGCCCTAACCCTAACCATATCGGTCCTACCAAGTTGCATGTCGGTCCCATCAAAAATCCTAATGGTCACTAGATTTGATGAATCGGTCCGACCGAGTTTATCAATTCGGTCCCACCAAGTTTGGCAAGTTGTGTGTAACGGTTAGATTTTGTGTGGAGGCTATATATACCCCTCCACCTCCTCTTCATTCATGGAGAGAGCCATCAGAACGAACCTACACTTCCAACTTACATTTTCTGAGAGAGAACCACCTACACTTGTGTTGAGGCCAAGATATCCCATTCCTACCATATGAATCTTGATCTCTAGCCTTTCCCAAGTTGCTTTCCACTCAAATCTTCTTTCCACCAAATCCATATCCTGTGAGAGAGAGTTGAGTGTTGGGGAGACTATCATTTGAAGCACAAGAGCAAGGAGTTCATCATCAACACACCATTTGTTACTTCTTGGAGAGTGTGTCTCCTAGATTGGCTAGGTGTCACTTGGGAGCCTCCGACAAGATTGTGGAGTTGAACCAAGGAGTTTGTAAGGGCAAGGAGATCGCCTACTTCGTGAAGATCTACCCTAGTGAGGCAAGTCCTTCGTGGGCGACGGCCATGGTGGGATAGACAAGGTTGCTTCTTCGTGGACCCTTCGAGGGTGGAGCCCTCCGTGGACTCGCACAACCGTTACCCTTCATGGGTTGAAGTCTCCATCAACGTGGATGTACGATAGCACCACCTATCGGAACCACGGATAAAGAAAAATCTCCGTGTCTCCAAATTGCGTTTGCACACTCCAATCCCATCCCTTTACATTCTTGCAAGTTGCATGCTTTACTTTCCGCTGCTCATATACTCTTTGCATGCTTGCTTGATATGTATTGTGTTTGTTAAACTTGTGCCAAAACTCCACTTCAACTTAAAGAAATTAAAAACTGCAACTTTTGGTACTTAGTGTCTAATCACCCCCCCCTCTAGACACCTCTTCTCGATCCTTTCACCTGCCCCATCGGTGGCCCTTCATACAAGCCCTCGTTCGCCGCAACAGATCTGCCTCTCCGAAAGCACTGTACACCACGCCGGATGTGCTTCGCCAACGCCTTCGTCCACTGCACCGTACCTGCTTTCCTGACGCCGCAGGCTCATCAGGTTATTTCGATTTGTACTCCTTCGATTTTTCTCTTCTTTATCATGGAACTGTTCACTTACCACAGATGAGCTGTCTTGTATGTCGACAGGCGCCGCAACCGAAGCACCGGAGCCGATTTTGCAACGGCGACAGCCGACCCAAACTCAACCGCAACACGAGCACCATCGACGATCCTTAGCTATTAAGTATCACAACGACACCCATACGCCGCCGAGAATCAGGTACTATTATCCAGCGGCCGGTGCCTACATTCACTTTCTTAGCATAAGCATCACAACTTTAAATTTCTTCAGGGCATCATTCAATTTTTCATGAGACGCGTTATTCTCCTTTCACCTGTAGGGCCATACTTCTGGCAGTGAATATGTTACATGTGCTAAATTACAAACCAGTGCACATATAGTTACAATGCTTTAGCTTTTTCCTAAGTATTATTGTACTTCCTAGATATCAGTACCTACTATTTTACTTCTTGCATGCTATATTTATGATAACGGTGTTGTCCTGATGCCACCTGTTGGTTCCATCAAACTGCTTCATGCTCTATATGCTTGATTACACATCAGCAAACTAGCACCTGGTTCCGCTGCTTTTTGTTCGTTTTACCCTACATTTTCTGATGCTAGCTATTACATCACTGCTCCGAGCCTCTGTTCAATACTTTTTTGCGCGTTCTTGATCTTCCCAAGTTGCATGACTAATTTGATGCTTCTATTAATTATGGAGCTTCCCAAAAGCAAAATATTTGTTCTTTTGGGGCTGGCACCTCGAACAAGCATAAAAATAGAGTGAAGCACATATATTGTCGTGCAAGCACACAACCTTCTTTCATTAGTTTAGATGAACCATTGATTATCAATTCGAACCAGTGCATGCGATTAAAATTAATTTTACCTAAATAAAGGGTGCGAAATAAACTACAACAACTATATTTACAACCACATGATGCTAACGGTATCTTTAAAGAACATTGCACCAGCAGCGAGGCTTCACAGAAACATATGGTAAGACAGTGTGTTTTAGTACATGTGAAATGTAATGCGTGTGGGCTGCTTTCTTGGCTTATGGCCTCAACCTGTAATCCTACAAAATTACAAATAGTTCAGTTGTCTGCTTTGCTGTATTGCTTGATTTGAATGCTTGTATTTGTTACTTGTTTGGCTATACCTGAGTTGGCCAATATGTCAGCAGTGCTTGCTTTACTATCATAAAGAAATGCATGCCTAGTTCATTTGAGTCCTTAACTCGACATATGAACTTCATCACAAGATTGTCTTTGTAGTTTATATGAGGTCACACTGTTATGTGCTTTCTCAGATTATTTCAACTGCTTAGATGCCTTGGCAACTTAAATATAGCGGCGGTACACCGGAAATCCGTTGGCCCTCCAGGGAGCGCGCGCTCCTGCATGTGAAAAAAGTATTTCAAAGTGTGAAAACATTCTAAACAAAAATTTGGCGCATACATCTTGACATTACATGTGTGCACATCAAGTTTCGGAGAAAACCGATATTTTTTGTGGCTTGTGTAAAAAAATACAAAAGGATGTCTTGTGAAAAGCATTTTTTAATACCGGATTTTGTATTTTTCATACGCGACACATAAGTTGTTGGTTTTCGCGAAACGACTTTATGAGCATGTACAATATCAAGATGTACACGCCATGTTTTTGTTTGGAATTTTTTGACATTTCAAAATATGTTTAAAACACAATTTGAAAACCAGGAGCGCGCGCTCCCACGTGCCAAAACGCCACTCTCAGTGGTACACTCCCTTTCAACTAGGGATGTCAAATGGGTCCCGTTTAATCCCGATTAAAGTCCACTAGTGGTATGATAGTTCAAAAGAGTTTTTTTAGGAAAATGAACTAGGGAGCTAGCAAAAACTAACTAGATGGGACTAGCGGATGTCATTTATTTGCCACTTACATCCCTAGTTTCATCTTACCATTTTAATTTCTTTTTGGCTGATGTTACTTTGAACCATTTAAATATAGCTTGCCATGCTTGATACGTCTCCAACGTATCTATAATTTTTGGTTGCTCCATGCTATATTATCTACTGTTTGGGACATTAATGGGCTTTATTATCCACTTTTATATTATTTTTGGGACTAACCTATTAACCGGAGGCCCAGCCCAGAACTGCTGTTTTTTGCCTATTTCAGAGTTTTGCAGAAAAGGAATATCAAACGGAGTCCAAACGGAATGAAACCTTCGGGAACGTGATTTTCTCAACGAACGTGATCCAGGAGACTTGGACCCCTAAGTCAAGGAAGCTTCGAGGAGGGCACGAGGTAGGGGGGCGCCCCCCCCCCCCAGGGCGCGCCCTCCACCCTTGTGGGCCCCCTGTTGCTCCATCGACGTACTCCTTCCTCCTATATATACCTACACACCCCCAAACGGTCAGATACGGAGCCAAAAACCTAATTCCACCGCCACAACCTTCTGTACCCACGAGATCCCATCTTGGGGCCTGTTTGAGCTCACCGAGGGGCATCCATCACGGAGGGCTTCTACATCATCACCATAGCCTCTCCGATGAAGTGTGAGTAGTTTACCTCAGACCTTCGGGTCCATAGTTAGTAGCTAGATGGCTTCTTCTCTCTTTTTGGATCTCAATACAATGTTCTCCCCCTCTCTCGTGGAGATCTATTCGATGTAATCTTCTTTCTGCGGTGTGTTTGTTGAGACCGATGAATTGTGGGTTTATGATCAAGTTTATCTATGAACAATATTTGAATCTTCTGAATTCTTTTATGTATGATTCGTTATCTTTGCAAGTCTCTTTGAATTATCAGTTTGGTTTGGCCTACTAGATTGATCTTTCTTGCAATGGGAGAAGTGCTTAGCTTTGGGTTCAATCTTGCGGTGTCCTTTCCCAGTGACAGTAGGGGCAGCAAGGCACGTATTGTATAGTTGCCATCGAGGATAACAAGATAGGGTTTTTATCATATTGCATGAATTTATCCCTCTACATTATGTCATCTTGCTTAAGGCACTACTCTGTTTTCATGAACTTAATACACTAGATACATGCTGGATAGCGGTCGATGAGTGGAGTAATAGTAGTAGATGCAGGCAGGAGTCGGTCTACTTGTCACGGACGTGATGCCTATATACATGATCATACCTAGATACTCTCATAACTATGCTCAATTCTGTCAATTGCTCAACAGTAATTCATTCACCCACCGTAAAATACTTATGCTCTTGAGAGAAGCCACTAGTGAAACCTATGGCCCCCGGGTCTATCTTTATCATATTAATCTTCCAACACTTTGTTATTGCCTTTACTTTTTATTTTTCTTTTATTTTACTTTGCATCTTTATCATAAAAATACCAAAAATATTATCCTATCATATCTATCAGATCTCACTCTCGTAAGTGACCGTGAAGGGATTGATAACCCCTTATCGCGTTGGTTGCGAGGAGTTATTTGTATTGTGCAGGTGCGAGGGACTCGCGCGTAGCCTCCTACTGGATTGATACCTTGGTTCTCAAAAACTTAGGGAAATACTTACGCTACTTTGCTGCATCGCCCTTTCATCTTCAAGGGAAAAGCAACGCAGTGCTCAAGAGGTAGCAAGATGGATTTCTGGCGCCGTTGCCGGGGAGTCTACGCAAAAGTCAACATACCAAGTACCCATCACAATCCCTTATCTCCCGCATTACATTATTTGCCATTTGCCTCTCGTTTTCCTCTCCCCCACTTCACACTTGCCATTTTATTCGCCCTCTCTTTTCCGTTCGCCTCTTTTTAACTTGCTTTTTGTTTGATCGTGTGTTGGATTGCTTGCTTGTCATGATGGCTCAAGATAGTACCAAATTATGTGACTTTAACAATACCAACAATAATGATTTCCTTAGCACTCTGATTGCTCCTCTTATGGATACTGAATCTTGTGAAATCAATGCCGCTTTGTTGAATCTTGTCACGAAAGATCAATTCGTCGGCCTTCCTAGTGAAGATGCCGCTACTCATCTAAATAGCTTCGTTGATTTGTGTGATATGCAAAAGAATAAAGATGTTGATAATGATATTGTTAAATTGATGCTATTTCCTTTTTCACTTAGAGATCGTGCTAAAGCTTGGTTTTCGTCTTTGCCTAAAAATAGTATTGATTCTTGGAACAAGTGCAAAGATGCTTTTATCTCTAAGTATTTTCCTCGCGCTAAGATCATCTCTCTTAGAAACGATATTATGAATTTTAAGCAACTTGATCATGAACATGTTTCACAAGCTTGGGAGAGGATGAAATCAATGATACGTAATTGCCCTACTCATGGTTTGAATTTGTGGATGATTATACAAAAAAATTATGCCGGATTGAATTTTGCTTATAGAAATCTTTTAGATTAGGCCGCGGGAGGCACTTTTATGGAAATCTGTCGGTGGGGGACGACACCTATGGGATCACTGGAATCCCTTCTACGGTTGCGGGTCGCGGGGATCGTGAGAAGAGCGGGACCAGCAGACAACACAAAGGGATTTTACCCAGGTTCGGGCCGCGAGGATGCGTAAAACCCTAGTCCTGCTTTGATGGATGTATTTAGTGTTCTTGAGCTCTCCAACTAGCTCTAGGTGCTGCGAGGTTCCAAAGAGCCGAATCCTTTCCCTGGTCGCCTCAGTCCTCCTTTTATAGGGAAAGGGGTCGCGACAGTGGCAAGCAGGAGGTGGAAAGGGTAAAGTGCTGCGAGGTTATCCCTTGTATTACCGGACAAGATGCCTTTAATGCGACGCTTAGGTGTCCCTTCGCTTTATTGGGGACAGGAGCGAGGCCCGTCCCATCCGTCGCCGCTCCTCCTTGCCTCGACACGTGCCCTGGCCAGCGACGCATGCGGTGCCATGTAGGCAGGCAGGCACCTGAGGTGGTGCGGTGGTGGAGCCTCCACGAAGGATTTCATGCTTCCACGCAGGTGCCTGCCCAGCTGGTTGGGTCGGCAGCCGCATGCGAACGACGGCGAAGACTTATCTGGGGCGGGCCTGGCAGTGGTCCAGTTGGTGCTGTTGGCGAGGGCCTTGTCGGGTGGCCCGGCAAGGGTCTTGCCATGTGGCCCGGCAAGGGACTTGCGGTGGCACGCTGACCTCCCCGACAAGGGTCTTGCCGGGTGGCCCGGCAAGGGTCTTGCCGTGGCGCGCTAGCCTCCCCGGCAAGGGTCTTGCCAGGGGTCTTGTGGGTTTCTTTGGTCAGGATGGTTGCCTTCTTATCCTCATTTGATCTTGAGCATTCTATGTCTTCACAAAGATCTGCATGCCACCACGGAGGTACCTCCCTAGCCCTGTCCCAACGCATTTGTCTGAGCCTTGGTGGGCTCAAGGGTGGCTCGCTCTGCTGGCGGGGGCAGGCTGCCCTGACAAGGGTCTTGCCGGGGCCGCTGAGGCTGCCCTAGCAAGGGTCCTTGCCGGGAAAACCTGCTTCGCCCATCCGATCCTTGTGGCCTTGGTCCTTGTCGCTGCTTCATTTGTCTTCATGGCTTTGGCTCCTCTCCAGCTCCCCTTTCCTGCCATGTCTATGCATGGTCGTGGCGGGAGGCTCTGACTGCCCGTGCACAAGTAAAGGGGTCAAAAGCAGAGCCCCTACATTTGTACACCGACAGGAGCCCCCGGGCCAGGGCCACACATAAGCGCAGCATGTTGTTGGGCCAGGCCCAGAACGGTGCGCGGGCAGTTGGGTCAGATTTTTACCGCGGCCACTATTCCGTCCGCTGCGCTTCCCCATGACCCGTGTTGAATGCGCGGTGTGGGGGTCGTGCGTGCGCGCATGACGGAAGCATGCTGGCGTCACCTTGTGGTGGACAGTAAAGGGGCGGCTTGCGTGTCTCTTTGAAACCGCAGGGGTGCCTCCCATTTACTGCCCTCTCTTGGGTACCATCGTTCCACGTGTCCCACTGTGCCCGCCCCTTGCGCCACATTCGCCTCATGCATAACGCAGAGCCAGTGACAGGCGCACGGGATGTGGGTAGTCGCGCGCGTGCGGGTCGTTTCCCATGTGCCTTCAATGGAGCAGGGAGGGCGGTCGACGGCCCAGCTTGCTGTCACTTCAGGAAGTCGGATTGGCCGAGAGGGGGCGGCCGAGCCCTGTCCCCGCCCCTTTATAAAGAGGGGAGCGGGAGGAGTGGTGCCCCTCAATCTTTGGCCACCCGGCTCTCTCCATTCCTGCTTCCTTTCTTCTCCTTCCATGGTGAGGGGGCGTGGCGACGCTTCATCGGTGGCGGCGAGGGTTTCGGCCAGATGCGCGTCTCTCCTCCCCAAGAGCTCGTAGCGGCGGAGCCGGCCGCTAGAGGGAGGGGAAGGGGCGAGGTCGAGGCCATCGCGATGGTCGAGGGAGAGGAGGACGAGGCGGCAGATTGGCCTCGCCTCCCCCAGTAGCCCCTCCTCCGATAGAGGGCCACGCCGGGGACAACCCCTGCGAATTTGTCGTCAGGCTGCGCCATCCACTGCGCCGTCGCCTTCGCCTCCGACCCCATTTGTGCGGGAGATGGAGCTGGATCCGCCGCAAGTGCTGCGGCTACACATGAGGGGTTGTGGGAACAACGGCACATGGGTCGACATCGAGTCTCCCGCCCCTCACATCATGTATCTTCACCGAGGGTGGAAGACCTTCGCTCGCCTCCATAGCTTGACGGATGGGCTCGCTCTCCATTTCAAACTAATGGAGGGCGGCCTTCTCTCCATCAAAATCTTCGGGTACTTCGGGACCCGCGTGAGGTGTTGCGTGGAGAGCTCTTCTGATGATGAAGATTCCTCCTCGAGCGAGAGTGAAGAGGAGGACAACGGCAGCGACGGCGAGGCCAGCGGGCGGCAGGATGACGGGTCCGACCAGGCGTCGGGCGCCGCTCCGGGCGGCACCGGTGACCCCATCATCCGTGTCGCCGGCTCCTTGAACTTCTCGGGGTCCTCTCCTTGGGCGGCTAGCATTCGGAGGCTGCGGAAGAGGAAGAGGGCGGGCGGCAAGGCCGACTTATCTGGATCTGCAGCCGCCGGCGATCTTGGCTTGCCGTGGAGGGACCCTTGTTCTTGTAGCCCCCGGCAACTCTGGCTTGCTGGGGCCCGGGCGCTGGTCTGTTCCTTTTCTTCCAAAACAGCTCGGCAAGAATACTTACATGCCCTACGAACCAAAGGAGACAGAGAAGAACAGAGAGACGCGCACTCGACCTCTAAGCTAGGGGTTAGCCGCCGCTAAGCACTATCAACCCTAACCAAGGAAGAGACTCAACCTAGCATGCATGCAATAACTTAGGGTGCCATCGCTTCGTTTATTTATGCTCAGGGTCTGTGCCTGGCTTTGTACAAAGGGTTACATGCCTTGTTGGCAAGGCTTGTACAAAAGGGTGGCTCGCCGGACGGCCCGGCAGCAGCGCCTTATGGGTAAAACTTGCAAAGATGCCCGATGTTCCAGGAGTTACTCACTGAGATGGCATCTTCGGTCTCCAGCCGGACTGCGTCGGGCCTGGTGACTCGTGTTACCCGATAAGGGCCTTCCCACTTTGGCGTCAACTTGATGGAATTCTTGGCTGACTGAACATGCCGAAGAACAAGGTCGCCTTCCTCAAAGCTTCGGGCATGAACCTTGCGGCTATGGTAGCGGCGCAAGGCTTGCTGGTAGCGTGCTGCTCTCACAGCCGCCCGGAGACGGTCTTCCTCAAGGAGTGCCGCGTCATCTTGCCGCAATCTCTCTTGCTCAAGCTCATCATAAGCGAGCACTCGAGGTGACCCGTATATGAGTTCCGTGGGGAGAACTGCCTCTGCCCCGTAAACCAGGGCAAAGGGTGTCTGGCCGGTGGCTCGATTTGGCGTCGTTCTGATCGACCAAAGAACCGCCGACAACTCATCAATCTAGCACCTCCCGCTTTTGCGCGGTCTTTCAAAAGTCCTTGTCCTCAAGCCTGGCAGGACCTCAGCATTTGCCCTTTCTGCTTGGCCGTTGCTCCGTGGATGTGCCACGGAAGCAAAACAAACCCTGCTGCCGAGATCCTCAATGTACTGCATGAAGGCGTGGCTTGTGAACTGTGTGTCGTTGTCGGTGATGATCCTGTTGGGCACCCCAAAACGGCACAGTAGTCCCTTGAAGAACTTGATGGCTAACTGTGCTGTCACCTTCCTTACTGCTTCCACTTCTGGCCACTTTGTGAACTTGTCGATTGCGACGTACAAGTACTCAAAGCCCCCGACGGCACGGGGGAAAGGGTCCATTATGTCGAGCCCCCAGACCGAGAAGGGACAGGAGAGAGGGATGGTTTGGAGGGCTTGAGCTGGTTGATGAAGCTTCTTCGAATGGAACTGGCATGCTTCACACTTTGGTTACTAGTGCTGTCGCATCCTGGAGGGCGGTGGGCCAGAAGAAACCTTGCCGGAAGGCCTTGCCGGCAAAGGCCCTCGACCCTATGTGGGAGCCACATATGCCTCCATGTATCTCCGCCAACAGCTTTAGTCCTTCCTCTCGGGAGATGCACATCAATTTCACCCCATTCGGTCTTCTTCTGTATAATACGCTGTCAACAAATTGGTACAGAGCAGACCGGCGGGCTACTCTTTCTGCTTCTTCCTGCTCCTTACGAAGCTCTCCTTTTTGAAGGAATTGGACGGTGTGTTGTGCCCATGGCAGAGCCTGTGGCTCGACGACAAGGACCAAAGGCATCTCTTCTGCCATGGGAGCGGCCGCCTCCACGGCCATGACCAAAGATCCTGCCGGAGTAGGTTGCCCTATGGCAGGATCAGCATCCGTGGCAACATCTTCGCCGGCGGCTCCGGGGAGCTCGGTGGGGAAGTACTTGCCGGGGCCTAGCTTCCTCCGCTTGTTCCGCCCGGTCGATGGTTCAACGGACAGCTAGGTTAACTAAAGCACAAAAGTACCTGGTTCCACAGGTAACTTGAGGGCAGCGTGTTTTGAAAGGTAGTCGGCGATGTCGTTCTTTGCCCAATGGATATGCACCGCTTGTATACCGTCAAAGCGCTCCTCCATTTTCCTCACCTCATCTATGTAAGCTTCCATCAATGGGCTTTGATAGTCTTTGTTGATCTTCCTGACGACGAGCTGTGAGTCGCCCCTGACGATGAGCTTTTTAACTCTGAGGTCTGCCGCGATCCTGAGACCGGCAAGTAAACCCTCGTACTCGGCGGTGTTGTTGGTTGACATCTCCCGGGGGAAGTGCGTCTGGACGACAAACTTGATGTGCTCTCCAGTGGGCGCGACAAGCAGCACACCAGCACCGGCGCCTTGCAGCGAGAGGGCACCATCAAAGTACATGATCCAATTGCGACTCCTTTCCTTGCCGGGGAGAGTGGTCTCCTGTACCTCTTCGTCGCGCGTCGAGGTCCATTCAGCAACGAACTCCACCAAGACTATGCTCTGAATTGTCGAGGTACTCTCGAACCTCAAACCGAAACTTGACAGCTCCAGGGCCCATTCCACAATCCTCCCTGTTGCATCTGGGTTTTGCAGTATCCGTTGCAATGGGAGGCGGGTGACCACCATGATCTCGTGCACTTGGAAGTAATGGCGCAGCTTCCTCGAAGCCACAAGGAGACCGAAGAGCAGCTTTTGCACACCTGAGTACCTCGACCTAGATCCCTGCAAAAGGGAGCAGATGAAGTAAACTGGGTGCTGCACCAATTTCTTCTTTTGTGCTTCTTCACCGGTCACAGAGGGTCCCGTCAAGACGAAGCGCTTAGTCTTGCCGGGGCCGAACCTTGCCGGGGGCTCAGCCTTGCCGGGGCTGAGCCCTGCCGGGAAGGGTTCCGGCCCGCCAACCATCGACTCTGCCGCTGCTACTGTCTCCTCATCAACCTCTGTCTGTGCCACTAGTGCGGCGCTAACCACCTGGTTCGTTGCCGCTAGATAAAGCAGCAACGGTTCTTGTGGTCTGGGCGCAACCAGCACTGGGGTAGAGGAGAGGTATTTCTTCAAATCTTGCAGTGCTGCCTCGGCCTCTGGGGTCCACTCCATCGGCCCTGCTTTCTTTAAGATCTTGAAAAAAGGAAGGGCATGCTCTGCAGACTTGGAGATGAACCGACTCATGGCAGCAACACATCCAGTGAGCCGACGCATGTCCTTGATCCGTTTGGGTGCCTCAATATGCTCGATAGCCTTGATCTTATCTGGGTTTGCTTCAATCCTGCGCTGGGACACAAAGAACCCGAGAAGCTTGCTGGACGGGACACCGAAGACACACTTCTCAGGGTTCAATTTGAGGTTGATCTTACGCAGGTTCCCAAATGTTTCCTCCAGATCATGCACGAGCGTTGCTTTGTCCTTGGTTTTGACCACTATGTCATCCATGTAAGCTTCCATATTTCTATGTAGCTGGGGCTCGAAACCAATTTGGACTGCTCTTACAAAGGTCGAGCCAGCACTCTTCAACCCAAAAGGCATCCATATAAAGCAAAACGTACCACATGGGGTGATGAATGCTGTCTTTTCTTCGTCTTCCTATGCCATGAAGATCTGGTGGTATCCTGAGTAGGCGTCCAGGAACGATAAAAGGTCACACCCAGCCATGGCGTCAACAATATGGTCAATGCACGGCAACGGGAAAGGATCCTTTGGGCAGGCCTTATTGATGTCTGTGTAATCAATACACAGCCTCCATTTCCCATTTGCCTTGCGCACCACTACCGGATTGGGCAACCACGTTGGGTGGAGTACTCCTCTCACCAAGCCTGCCGCCTCTAGCTTTCTGATTTCTTCCGTGATGAACTCCTGCCTCTCCAGAGCTTGCTTCCTGACCTTCTGCTTGACGGGCCGCGCATGAGGACAGACATCAAGGTGGTGCTCAATCACCTCCCTGGGAACGCCGGGGTGTCGGAGGCTTGCCATGCAAACACATCGACATTCGCCCACAGGAAGGAGACGAGCTCGTTTCCTATTTGCCGTCGAGGGTGGAGCTTATGGTAAAACTCCCCCGCACTGGCCCTCCTTGACGGCACCTTCTTGGTCTCGTGGCGTGGCTCGACTTCTGTTTTGCCGGCGGAGCTCTCTGGCACATCCTCAATGGGAGCGCAACACCCTGAAGATGTGCGCTTGCCGGAGTTGGTGCTAGGAGTCTCGCCGGTCTTCTTCTCCCCCGGGGCTCCGTCGGCAGGAGTAGGTACCTTAGCGGCAGCTGCTGCAACTGCTTCCCGGTAGAGTTGGTCAGCGCAGATCAACGCATCTTTCTTGTCGGAGGGGACGGTGATGATGCTCATCGGCCCGGGCATCTTCAGCATTTTGTAGGTGTAGTGCAAAGCCGCCATGAACTTGGCCAGTGCCGGGCGGCCGAGGATCCCATTGTAAGGCAAGGGGATCTCGGCTACATCAAAAACAATCCTCTCCGTCCTGTAGTTCAGCTCGCCTCTGAATGTCACGGGCAGTGTGATCTTTCCCTTTGGCTGGCTCCTCCCCGGGTTAACCCCTTGGAACGTACCCGTCTCCTCGAGGTCTCCATCAGGGATTTGCAGCCTTTTAACCACAACGGGCGAGATCAAGTTCAGGCCGGCCCCGCCATCAACCAATATCTTTGTCACCTTGAGGTTGCGGATTGTTGGTGAAACCAACAACGGCAAGCACCCGACCGAAGTGGTGCGGTCAGGGTGATCCTCAGTGTCGAAGATGATGGGCGTGCTGGACCATTTCAGCAGCTTCTGTGCGTCAAACGATGGCTCCACCGCTGTTATCTCACGCGCCCACTGCTTGAGTTGGCGGTGGGATGTGTGCAGTGAGGCGCCGCCTTCGAAGCACATGGCCTCTGTAGCTTTCTGAAACTCATGGTCCGCCGGACTCGCCGTCCTCGTCATGATCATCATCTTCCTGCTTCTTGTCGCGGCCCCGGGCGGGCTTCTCTTGCTGAATTTCCTTGCCGCCGTGGCCTCCTTGGCCGCCACGTTTCTTGCCGGATCCTTCGGCACCACCTGGGCCTTTCACCTTGTCCCGCTGCTCATACTCGACTTTCCGCTTCTCGGCGAGCAGCTCTACCTGCCGGCAGTTTTGGAGGTCGTGGCCCTTGGTGCGGTGGATCTTGCAAGATCGCTTGTCGGAGCCTCCGGCTTGTCGGCAACCGCCAAGGCCCGCAGTGTTACACCCGCAATCTTTTGCCGGGTCGCTGCCTTGGTCTTCTTGGTGGTAACGGTGTCATCGGATCCTCAACGGCAAGCATGGCCTTGCCCTTGCGCTTCCTATTACGGCGCCGGCCTTTCTTTTGCTGGGTGGCGGTATCGCCTGGAGTCGGTTTCCGACCGCATCTTCGCCGGGTACTTCCTTCCTTCCTCGCACGAGCGCACTAATCGCCGTAACATAGAGCTCGCCACATCCTTAACCTTGTTCATCGCCACTTTTTATGCATCTTGCGATTGTGCATGTTCGATGGAACACACCGATCACAACAAGCGGGGATGAACATCGGGATGTTGTATTTGCACCCGCTGAACCTTTGGATGTACTTGCGCAGGTTTTCCTTCCTTCGGGGATGATGTAAATCACTACTCGCCATGAGCTTGGTGAACTCCGTGAAGGCACCAACAAACTCATGGCATAGATCCACACAAGAAGAGATGGAATCCACCGGCAAGTGCATCAACCATGACATAACGTTAGGCTTGAGTGCCAATGGGAATTAGTTGGCATGCACCTTGTCGTCACGGGCCCCGGCAGCTTGCATTGTAAATGCTGAGGAACTCCGATGGGTGAGTCTTGCCGTTGTACTTCTCGCCAACGTCGGGTTTGAACGTACGGTGGGAGGGCCACTGGAACTGCCGCAGCTCACGGGTGAAGGACGGACAACCCACCTCGTAAGGTAGGCCACCGTAGCCTCCCCGGCGCTGGTGGTCCGTGAAGGGCTCGCCCGCCGTCCGATCGGTGGCGCGATCACGCCGGCGCCGATCAGAAGTTCGAGCGCCTCGTGAGCCCGCCTCCCGGCGACTTGGCGCTGATCGCGTTGGTCCGTGGGTTGACGACGCGATGGAGATACCATCTCGAAGCGCTGCCACGACGGGCCGACGCCGGGTGGTCGGGATGGATGGGGAGTACACCATGGCGCGCCGCTTTCGGGCGGCTCTCCGCTAGCAGGTGGCAGCCCGGCGGAGCGACGGCCGACGGGTTCCGTCGGTCGCAGCCTGTCGTCGTTGGCGATGCCGACGAGGCTCCGGACGGTGGCCCTCCATTCATCGAGCTTCTCCGCGGCGGGAGGAAAATCGAGGAGCAGCTGCGCACGCTTGGGCTTCCGCTGGCGTGGGTGGCGCGAAAGATGGGTGGACCGCGATGCGCCTTGACTCCTAACCATGTTAGAAGGAGCCGTTTCGCGGCTCTGCAGCTGTTCGCCACCTCCAGCAGCACCTCGGCGTGCATGCTGGCCCTCTCCTTCACGTGACGGACGCACGAGACTCTTCCCATGGCGGCGCGTAGGGTCACCAGCAGGGTGATGCTGCTCATCACGCACAACCTGACAGGAGTGCGACGTGGGCGCCAGTGTTGGCGTTTTGGAGATCGTCGTGCCGCCGCCTGGCAATCCTGGAGGGCCCCGCGCCGCCTGCGGGGGGCCTGACTCCGTCTCCGGAGCCCACGACTGGTGGCTCGCCGCCCGGCGCGCGAACGACGCCGCTTGCTAGGCCCGGACCATCAGGGCGATGTGGATGTTCGCGGGCCTCGCCATGGTTCTCCCCGCGACTGGCCCGCTGCCGGTCCGCGCCGGTACCAACCCGGTTCTGGACGAACCGATCACCGTGGTCGCCTTCTTCTGAGGAGCCATGGCGATGAAGAACAGCTAAGTCAACTGCTGGTCCAGATTCTCACAATTCCGCGCCCCCTGCCTGCCGCGCCAAAGATGTCGGTGGGGGACGACACCTATGGGATCACTAGAATCCCTTCCACGGTTGCGGGGCGCGGGGATCGTGAGAAGAGCGGGACCAGCAGACAACACAAAGGGATTTTACCCAGGTTCAGGCTGCGAGAATGCGTAAAACCCTAGTCCTGCTTTGATGGATGTATTTAGTGTTCTTGATATCTCCAACTAGCTCTAGGTGCTGCGAGGGTAGCAATGTTGCATGTGAAACTTGGTGCTGGTGCATTTGTGTAATGGGGTAGCTGATTGCTGAAGCTATATCATGATGTACTCTGATGTATTTCAATTATGAAATTCTGCTTCCTTAATATGGAAATGAAATATATTATGTGCTTAATGTGAATCTCAATTAGATTAATAAATGGATTTGTCAGGACCCCGATTCCAAGTCACATCGATCTAGCCGGTAACACCTCATATCAATTTGCGGCCTCACGCACGGTATTCCCACGGTGTCGCTTACCATGGCCAGGGACCGCTTATGCCTTTTGGCTCACGATATGATAGTGTCGCCGCATCCATATGACAGAGAACATGGGCCGACATGACTAGTCGTGAACCCAAAGTGGCACTAACTTACGGGACAGGCATACATGAATCAACATCGAGCATGTCGGTCAAGAGCGTGCGAATCCGGCTATAGCACTGGGCTAACAGACTACGTGAACCGGCTGCAGCAGGCTAGGCAGGACTCGGATGTCACCAAGTGACATTTCCCGAAGGGACATACACATGAACGAAGTGAATCACATGCCGCTACCAAGTGTTCCGAGCAGTAGTGTGGGCTAGCAGGACTCCGTGAACGGGTTATAGCGACTACTATGGCTAATGGAAGCACAAGACTACATTTCCCCATAAGAGAGGCTACCAAGGATAAACAACTAGGTTGTCGGATCCCACACATACCAAGCATTTCAATCATACACACAATATGCTCGATATGTGTAAATACAACATGGCATCACAACAAAACTCTACGACTCAAAGTATTTATTCATTAGGCTCCGAGGAGCGAGATATTACAAGCATGGGTCTCATGACCCAACATTCAGAGCATACAAGTCAAAGCACATGCGGAAGCTTAACATGTCTGAGTACAGACATCTACAAATGAAAAAGGGTGAGAAGCCTGACTATCTACCAGATCCTGCCAAGGGCACAAGATCGTAGCTGAGGTATCAAGCTAAACATCAAAGTCCACACGGAACTACTAGCGAGACTGACGTCTCTCGCAAAACATAAAATAGGCAAACGTGAGTACAAATGTACCCAAGAAGACTTACATCGTAACTAGCTACATATGCATCAAGATCAACAAAGGGGTGGTTGAGTTTGATCAAGCAGCAGCCATCTTTGACTCAGTGGCTATCCTAAACTATGACCGCAAGTAACTCTTTTGAGGTGGCGCACAGTCCACATATTCACCATATCAATACACCACTATGGATCCGCTCCCGCCTCCCTACAGAACGCCATCCATACCACTCACGCTTATCTTGCACATTTTAGAGTATCCACTTTCACTTGTCTATGAACTGTTATGGGCAACCTGAAGTCCTTTATCATGACACGGCTATTCAATAGATGATGTTAACCTCGCAGGGTGTACTTCTTCACACACACGCCTCGCCACTTACCACCATGTACACGCTATGTATCTCGGCAACCTTCAAGCGGAAGCTGGCGAGGAGTCGGCCACGACCGACTAACCACACAAGTCTCTAGTCCAGGTTTATCGCCTATTCAGGTTCCATCCAGGAGTCCGGCCAAGTTTCCACATACGGCCCCGAACGATGTGAGCAGGTTCCCGAGACACCAAATGGGCGCCGGCACACCATGCCACGTGCTCACCAGATCACAGCCCACCTCATGGGTGAGCGCCAAGACAGCCTCCAAAGATACTACAAACACCAGAAACTACTTGCAACTCCTGGACAGAGGTCAAGGGTGGTTAAGAAGCCGAGAGAGTCAATTAAGGATCCCAATGTGTGGTAGTAGCTGTTCATGGATCACAAACACAGAACTCAGTTCCTGAGGACGGTTTCAATGAGACAACCCACCATGTATTCCTACATGGCCACTCACTGCTACCTTTACCAAATCATGTTCACACACTTAGCTCACAGACAATAGGACATGTTCATCACCATTCCAATTCATTCCCGGCGAATCGACCTGAATCAACTCTAAGCAAGACTGTGCATGACAAACAAGCATGAATGAGTAGGCACATCAGGCTCAAACAACTCCTACTCATGCTAGTGGGTTTCATCTATTTATCGTGGCAATGACAGTCATGCAGAGGAAAAGGGGTTCAACTACCGCAGCAAGTAACAGATGAATCATTGTTGTCCTAATGCAGTAAAAGAGAGCAGGAGCGAGAGAGTGGGATTGTATCGGAATGAACAAGGGGGTTTTGCTTGCCTGGCACTTCTGAAGATAGTATAGCTCTTCATCGGTGTCATCGAACTCATCGTCGGAACTACGTCCATTAAGAGGGGACAAATACCGGCAAACAAAGAAAGAACACAACCAATGCAATGCAACAATATGATGCATGATCATGACATGGCAATATGCTGCGATTTGAGCTAATGCAACAGAAAGTCATTTTGATTGAAGTGGAATTCAAAGCTAGATCAAATTCCAACTCCAAATCTATTATCAAATTTGTCCTAATCATGTTTCATCCTAAACTATGAGGTTAAATTTCTCAGACATGCATGAAAATGATACAGATGGAAAGATTGGATTTTTCTGATTATCTTTCATATATAACTTATTTCATTCTGAGTTACGGTTGATTTTATATGATTTTTAGAAGTTTATAACATTTTCTAGAATTTCCTGGTTATTCTAATTTAGACTAAATGCAGAAAATGACTTATTGCGTCAGCATGACATCGGTGTGACGTCAGCCAGTGAACAACACCAGTCCAGGTCAAACTTGACGGCTGGGACCCACAGGTCAGTGTAACAGGGTTGGTTTGGGTGGATGACAGGTGGGACCAGTCAACGCTATCTAGGCCAAGGTCAAACCGACACGTGGGCCTTCTGTGGTTAGCTTAATTTAACCAGGGGTTAAACTTGTGGTTAAATAAAAGGTCGGGCCCGGCTGTCAGTGAAACATGCGCTAAAGAACTGCCTCATTAGTTGCTAATGATGATGCCACGTCATCATCACCGGATTCAGGCCGGTGAGGACCAAACCGACGACGGATGACCACCATGCGCTCCATACGGAGCACCAAATTGAATGTGGCTTGCGGCATTAGGTTGCTGGTGTTGTGCTCTATCAACTCGTGGTGGAGATGGACCAAGAGGTCGCCGGAATAGTTGACGGCGACGAGGTTTGGCGGCGGCCGGAGTTCGGGAAACTACGGGAGCGGTGCTACAAGGCACGACAGGACCAGAGGCTGGGTGTTCCGGGCTTCTAGACGCGTTGTAAGTGCGATGACGCAAACGGGCGCGAGCCTCAGTGGCTAAAATGATGGTGGCAACAAGGCCGGCAGCGAGGAGCTATCGGCTCTAATGAGAATGAGGGCTACATGGCGCAAACTAGGCGGGGAAGAGAGGGGTTCAGAGCAGGAGCTCACAGCGAGTGTAGTGGTGGCCTTGGCGAGCTCGGGGAGGCAACAGAGCGGGCGCATGGTCACCGGCGATCTCGGCGGACCGAGGTTGAAGGAGACGGCAATGGCAGCGTTCCAGAACTTCCAGCGTCGCTTGGCTCGGTGCAGAAGACGGGCACGTCGAGGCGGAGCTCTCTGGCACGGCAGAGGGGCGAGGAGGAGGCGGTGGTCGCGGCAACGACGAGCGGCGGCGACGGTTGCGCTCGGGCGATGCGAGGGAGAGAGCCAGAGAAGGGAGAGAGGCGCGGGGAGAGCGAGAGAGCGGTCGGGGGCTGCGTGGCGTCGTCTGGAGTCGCCAGTATGCCGGGCAGAAGCAGGAGGTGGTTGCGGGTGGTCAGCGCGCAGAACGGGCACGCCGCCTCTCGGCCCTCCTGGCAAAAGGAGGAAGACGATAGGGGAGGTTGAGATGGGCTGGGCCAGCTATGCACAGTGTTGGGCTACAGGAGCGCCAGGTAAGAAAGCCCAGGTAAGGGTTTTCCCCTTTCTGTTTCCTTTTTCTATTTCCTGTTTTTATGTTCTGGTTTAAAATAAATACTAAACCATTTCATAAAATCTTGTAAATAATTATGGGTGCCATCTGAATTATTCCAGTGACCCTTAACAATTTCCAACATTTTTGGAGCATCTAAAATATCTATAGCATATAAATAGCTCCAATTCAAATATGTTTGAATTAATTCAAAATCCAAAATGCCATGGAAAAATGTGCATCATCTCTGGTTACTCTTTTCAGCATTTTCCAAACATGATGAACATTTTTTAAGGCCATTTGGGATCCTGAAAATATATTAATTTTTTTAGTTGAACCTATTTGAATTTCATTGATGGTAGGGTTTGATCATCCCCCATTTCAAAGTTTCATAAAATTTAAACATGATGCATGGATGCTTATGCAAAGACAGACAAGGTCTAAGCTAGGGTTGTGACAGGATTATTAATAATAGGACAATTAGCCTGCTAATGGTGAATTATCCTGCTAATTGGGTTTTGCTATTGCAAATGGTTATTGAAAAAAATACCATGGGCGATGACGTCAGGAAACGCATACAGTTTCTAGAAATAAACCGTGTTGGATCAATGAACAATCACACACGACTTTCTCTTGAAGACTTTTGCATTAGGCCACCTTGCGCAAACGTTTACCACATAAAAACTGTGTGTGATGGACAACCTTTGCCACACAGTTTCTTCTACGGACCGTGTGTGATACATTCAATAACGCAAACGATTTAACGGGAAAAATTGTGTGTGATGTACCTATGAACGGAAACATTTTCCTTGGAGTGACTGTGCGGGATGTACATACGAACGGAAACGTTTTGTCGGATCACGGTATCCGGCAAACCCTTGAGGGTTTGAACTCTGGGGTGCGCATGAAGAGAACTCTCTCCCCAACTCGCACGCTCAACGATCCCACGGCCTAACTCGACGAACCCGAAGAACAAGAGACACAAGGGTTTATACTGGTTCGGGCCCCCTTGCGGTGTAATAACCTACTCCAGTGTGTGGTGGATTACCTCGAGGGCTGACGATGAAATAGCACAAGGTATGAACTGCCTCCGGAGGTGAGGTGTTCTTGAGCTCGATGAGCTGGTGAGTGTGTGGGTGATCTGAATGATCTCTTCGTTGTCGGCCCCCTCTACGGTGGTAGCTAGGTCCTATTTATAGTGGTCTTGGTCCTCTTCCCAAATGTTTAGGCGGGAAGGGATTCCACAACGGCCAAGTTTGAAGGGGGACAACTAGTACAAGCTATCCTGACAAAAGGTGGTCTTCGCCTGTCAAAGGCTCTGGTGGTGACGTTGTCGTAGGCTCTGCGATGACCTCTGTCCTGCTGTCCTGCTGGTCTTGGTCTTGTTGCACCGATATGGAAACCTTTTCCTGATGCCTCGGGACTCCTCGCCTGCGCTTGCCTCCTTAGCACCAAAGAGGAAACTAGTACACTACGCCCGCTGGCGCCCGCCTGGCCTTTGTCGTCATGGCTCACGTCACACGAACCTCGTGAGCTATCCCTTGCGTAGGTATCTCCGCTCCTCGGGAGCCAGCCTAGTGAGGCCACCCCTAGGGAGATCTTGGTGTCGTCCGCCTCACGAGGCTTGGCCCCTCGCGAGGGTCTTGCGTTGTTGCTGCTGAAGCTGGGTCATACCGAGCCGTTGGTGGAGCCATGCCGCGAGCCACAGGCAGGCGAGTTTGGGCACCCCCGTTCCCAGGATGCTGACACATTTAACAGGGACTGACTTTGTGGGATGTACTTGCGATTGGAAACAATTTCGCATGTATAATTGTATTTTTAGCTCTATTGTACGTATTTCCGTATTTGAGCGATCGCATGTCGAACACGACCTCATTTTGCCGAGCGTGTGTGCCAGGAGGGCATATCCTCGACGGTTTCTGGGTCGTGTGGGAAGGACCCCCTATCGCCCACACTCACTAGGCGACGGTTCCAAATGCCGTTGCGGAAAGTGGTTAAAAATTGTTTGTATTGCACCTCACTGTACTAATGTCACCATCTGCAACATGTTGGTCACCAAGACCCTCATCGACGGTGGAGCCGGCCTCAGTGTGCACTCCATGGAAGCTTTCAACTTGCATCACGTGCCACATGGCTGGCTCCGCCCCGCCAAGCCTTTCTCCGGGGTCGTGGACAGCTCCGCCTGTCCCTTGGGGCATATCGGCCTCCCCGTCACCTTCGGCACCCACGACAACTTCCCCACCGAGCTCATAAACTTCGACATCGCTCGCATTGGCCTCCCGTACAACGCCATCCTCGGGTACCTGGCCCTGGCCAAGATCATGGCAGCGACTCATCCAACCTACAGCCTCATGAAGATGCCGGGGAGCAGCGGCGTCCTCACTGTGGCCGTTGACACAAAGGAGGCCTTGATGTCACTCAAGCTCGCCTTCAGGGCCGCGGCTGCAGTGCGGCCGAGGGAGGAAGGAGCCCCAGAGGCTCCGGCAGCCGCGCCGGCAAAGAAGAAGCAGTTGTTCTCCCAAGACCACGCCGAGACGAAGCAAGTATCGGTCGACGAGGACGGGGCATCGGGCACCACCTTCACCATAGGTGTCGGCCTCCCTTCGGATCAAGAGGTGGCATTGGTTAGCTTCCTGCACAAGAACAATAATGTGTTTGCATGGGAGCCCAAGGATCTGGCCGGGATCCCGAGGGGGATAATCGAGCACCAATTGAGGGTGTGCCCCAACGTGCGCCCAATGAAGCAGATGGCGCGGCGGCAGTCCACGGAGAAGCAGTCTTTCATCGTCCAGGAAACCCGCAAACTACAAGAAGCTGGTGTCATTCGGGAGGTGCGGTACCTGGAATGGCTGGCGAACCCCGTCGTTGTCCCTAAGAAAGGCGGCAAGGAACGCATATGTGTCGACTTCTCCAACCTTAACAAGGCTTTCCCTCAAGACCCGTTCCCGCTTCCCCGCATTGCCCAGATCGTCGACTCCACAACCGAGTGCGATCTGCTGTGCTTTCTAGACGCCTTCTCAGGTTATCACCAGATCAAGATGGCGGTGCAGGACGTTGAGAAGATAGCATTCTTGACCCCATGCAGGGTGTATTGCTAAACCTGCTTGCCTTTTGGGCTGTGCAACACCGGGGCAACCTTCCAGTGGCCGATGCACATCGCTCTGGGCCGGCAGCTCGGGAGGAACGCCGAGGCCTACATTGACGACATATTGATGAAGTCTCAGGAGGCAAGTTCCCTCATCGAGGACCTGGAAGAAACATTCGCCACTCTACGCAAGGTGGACCAGCAGCTCAACCCGTAGTAGTGTGTGTTTGGCGTCCCCTCCGGTAAGCTGCTGGGCTTTCTTGTGTCGCACCGGGGAATCGAGGCAAACCCCTAAAAGGTCAAGGCAATAGAAAGGATAGCCCACCACAGACTCTCAAGGAAATGCAAAAGCTGGCGGGTTGTGTAACCTCGCTAGGGCGCTTCATCTTCAAGCTGGGGGAACGTGCCCTCCCGTTCTTCAAGCTGATGAAAAAGAAGGGCTCGTTTGAGTGGACTCCGGAGGCTGACACGGCATTTCAAGACCTCAAGAGATACCTCACCAGCCCACCGGTGATGGTGGCGCCACGTCCTCTTGAGCCCCTGGTGCTTTACCTGGCCTCCACACCTCACTCTGTCAGTGCATCACTGGTGGCAGTCTTGGACGAGCGCCAAGCCAAGGGCCTGCCGCGCAACGACGCGCACCCGGTCGAGATGGCGCAACTTTAGGATGGCGCTCCAGAGGCCTTAGCAGCGCCAGCAGATGACCAGGCTCCTCAGGACGCAGCTCCTGAGGCCCTGTCTGCCCCAACAAACGCCCAGGCTCCTGAGGTCCTCCAACCTCAGGAGGTACAAGACCCCACCAACGCTTCTGACCTCGTCGAGCACCCGTGTGCTTTCGTTAGCACTGTCGCTGGACGCCATGAAAGCACGCTTACTCCCATCCTCAAAAGCTCTTACTCAAGACTCCTTGCCTCACGCAAGCTGTGTCACTACTTTCAAGGCCACCCCATCAAGGTCGTCTTGGCTTACCCACTGGAGAGGGTGCTCCGAAGCCCCAATGCTGCAGGGAGAGTCGCTGAATGGAACATCGAATTTCAGGCATTTCAGCTGGAGTTCAGCCCCACTAGGGTCATCGAGGGTGCTGCACTCGCCGACTTCGTGGAGGAATGGAACGACGTCCCCAGCCCCGAAGCAGGCGAGGACAAACCCCTCTCACCAGGAAGCGAGGCACTAGACGGTTGGGTCATGTACTTCGACGACGCCTTCGTTTGTTAGGGCACAGGGGTTGGACCCGTGCTTATCTCACCCACCCAGGACAAGCTCTACTATGCCGTGCAGCTCTGCTTTCAGCAGGGCGAGAAGGTCTCCAATAACATCGCAGAGTACGAAGGCCTGATCGCCGGTCTCAAGGCTGCGGCAGCCTCGGGAGTGAAGCGCCTCACGATCAAGGGCGACTCGCAGCTCCTTGTGAACTTCTCCAACAAAGTATACGAGCCGAAGGACGAATACATGGAGGCGTACCTTGCGGAGGTACGCAAAATTGAGAAACAATTCTTGGGTCTGGAACTGCAGCATGTGTCGCGCGACACGAACAAGGAAGTAGACGACATCGCCAACAGGGCATCCCAGCGCCTTCCTCAGGAGCCTGATGTCTTCGAGAAGCGGTCCTTCAAGCCTTCAGTGGCTCCCCCTGCTGCGGAACTGACACCGCCCCAGGAGGAGCTCCCCCCAGTGCCCCTCTTGGGATCCCCCGCTTGCGGCCCAACCTCGGGAGCGCGTCTGCTCCTCGCGCTCGAGCCTCAGGAGTGGTGCTAGACCGAAGAGTTCAAGGCATACCTGCTTTAGGGGACCCTGCCAGAGAAGGAGGAAGACACGGAGCGTGTGGCTCGACAGGCCACTACCTACTGCATTCGGGACGGTGAGCTCTATCGGAACCGGCTAAACGATGTTTCTCTGCGATGCATCTCCAGGGAGCAGGGATCTGAGCTGTTAGCCGACATACATGGCGGGGACTACGGGCACTACTCGTCATCGCACCCTAGTGGGCAAGGCGTTCCGTAGCGGATTCTACTTGCCCACGGCGCTCAATGACGCCACCGAGCTGGTGAGACCTTATGAAGCCTCCCAGTTCCATGCCAAGCAAATCCATCAGCCTACTTAGGGTCTCCAGACCATTCTGCTCTCGTGGCCATTTGCGGTCTGGGGGCTGGACATCTTGGGTCCGTTCCCTCGAGCGCCCGGGGGCTACCGCTACCTCTACATCACCATCGACAAGTTCACCAAGTGGGCGTAGGTGGCGGCTGTCCGCACCATCCCAGCCGGCTCGACACTCAAGTTCATCTAGGGCCTCGTGAGCCGGTTCGGGGTCCCTAATCTCATCATCACTAACAATGGCTCGTAGTTCACTAGCAATCTCTTCAAAACATATTGTGCTAAGCTTGGAACGCAGATATGCTACGCCTCAGTGGCACACGCCAGGAGCAACGGACAGGCCGAGCGCGCCAACGCGGAGGTCCTGATGGGCCTCAAGGCAAGAACTTTCAGGAAGAAGCTCGAGGCCTGCAGTAGGGGTTGGCTGGATGAGCTCCATTCCATGCTGTGGTCCATCCACACCACCGCAACCAAGCCATCCAGCGAGACTCCATTCTTCCTCGTCTATGGAGCTGAAGCGGTTCTCCCACACGAGGTCAAGCATCGCTCCGCGCGGGTCTTGGCGTTTGACGACGCATGCCAGGATGCCTCACGGGAGATGGACATCATGCTAGGGGAGGAATGCCGCCGCCAAGCCTCGCTGCGGGTGGCAACATACCAGCAGGCGCTGCGGCGATACCACTGCCGCAGTGTCCGCTCCAGGACGCTTGAGGTGGGCGATCTCGTCCTGAGGCGGGTGCTCTCCAAGGAAGGGCTACATAAGCTCTCACCCATGTGGGAGGGCCTGTTTAGGGTCGCCTGCGTCTCCAGGCCTGGCGCCGCGCGCCTGGAGACACAGGACGGGATCCCTATCCAGAACGCCTGGAACATCCAGCACCTCCGAAAGTTCTACCCATGAAGCAAGGCCCAGTGCCAGTGAAGGTCCCCGCTTGTGACACTCTCACGTAATAATGAGTGGGGTTGTACACGCCCCGAAGTCTCCGGAGTGCCACCCTAAGGCCTAGGGGGCTACCTCCCACATCCTAGTGGCAGCACTTAGCTCCGCGCTGGTGAGAAGACTAGTCTAGGTGTCGGGCGCGGCTGTTCTTTTGCTCGCTTTCTATAGTTGGTTTGCGAATCTTTTAATGAAATTTTGAGTTCTCACATTTTTGATTGCCAAGTTGGATTCGCCCTCTTTTACTTCTCTCACCTTTCGATCTTGGCCCAGGGAGAGCGACAGTTGCCCGTTGCTCCTCCTCGTGCATCTCGCGTGCGGGGGCTGGGCAGATGTTTGGGTGCGTCGGGTTCGTCCGTGCCGCGAACACACTTCGCTGAAGCCCCGTTGCCCTAGAGCTTCGGAGTCCTTGATCCTCGTGAGACGTTCTCGGTTGAGCTTGTGGGTGTGCGCACACTCTTAAGTCCGTGTCCCGTGGGCAGCACGACGTGATGCACTAAGCCACAACTAACTCATGCCTGGGGGCTCGCGCAAGGAAGAGCAAGGCACCCCATCAAACTTCCTAACAACTCTGCAGCTTTACGATGTCTCCAGATGTCGGCATTCTGGGAACGGGGTCCCCAGACTTGCCTGCCTGCGTCCCACGGCGTGGCTCTGTGAGCGGGCCCGTACGGCCCACCTTCACTAGCAAGCATTCAAGGCCCTCGCGAGGGGCCAAGCCTCGCGAGGCGGACGACACAAGACCTCCTTGGGAGCGGCTTCACCAGGCTGGCTTGCGAGGGGCGGAGAGATCAAGGCAAGGCAAACCTCGTGAGGTTCTCATGACGTGAGCCATGACGATTGAGAGCAGGCGGGCGCCAGCGCGCACAGTGTCCTTGTTTCCTCTTTGGTGCTAAGGAGGTGAGCGCAGATGAGGAGTGCCGAGGCGTCAATCAAAGGTTGCCATATCGGTGCAACGAGACCAAGACTAGCAGGACGGCAAGACGGAGGTCACCATGAAGCCCAAGGCAGCGTTACCACCAGAGTTTTTGGCAGGCGAAACTGCTTTCGTTAGGATAACTTGTACTAGATGTCCCCTTTCAAATTGGCCGTTGTTGGCTCCCTTCCCGCTCAATATTTGGGGAGAGAACCAGGGCCTCTATAAATAGGATTAGCCACCACAGTAGGAGGCAACTCGTCTCGAACTCATTTAGTTCACCCTCACACCCACCGAGCACAAGAACACCTCACCTTAGGAGGCTGTTCTTCCCCTTGTACTATTCATCCCCAGCCCGAGAGGCAATCCACCACACCATACTGGAGTAGGGTATTACACCACAACGGTGGCCCGAACTAGTATAAATCTTGTGTCTCTTGTGTTACGAGTTCGTCGAGCTAGCCTTTGAGATCGAGGCGAGGTTGAGGGCGTGGTTCAGTAGGGGGAGATCTTTGTGCGCACCCCAGTGTTCGAACCTTGAGGGTTTTACCGGAACCCGAGATCCGACATTTGGCACGCCAGGTAGGGGTGCGCCAAAGCTTTCCTTCCGTCGCTCCGCATCCCGTCGCTTCATCATCTCCATGGCAGATGCTCTCCGAGATCGTGCTGAGCGCCGGGCTGCCCTCGCCGCCCGCGTTGCTCAGACGGCTCCCATCGGCGGGCCACCCCGTTGTTCTCCGTCGCCTACCGCCAACGCCGCAGCGCCACTCCATCGCTGACCCCGGCCGGCTCGTTGTCTCACGCCCGTCGCGCTCCCACGGACGTGCAGGCCACACTGTGCATGGCGCGTGAACTCCTGCGCTATCGCCACATCGACGACCTCTACGAGGACTGGCTCGACAAGACGCTGAGCTTGTCAGCCGCTCGGGGCCCTCGCGCCGCCTCTTGCTGCTCGCCCGCCAGCCTGCAGCACATGGCCATGGAGCGCCTCCACCACCTCTGCCACAAGACGGCGCCCTGGCGCCAAGGAGTGCGGCCCCCCGGTGTGATCCACCGCGTTGGGAGCCCATGCGCGAAGAAGGAAGCTGCCAAGAAGTCCCTCAACCGCAAGAAAATGCTCATGCCCTCCCGACGCCGCTAAGACAAGACCATGCACCGCCTGCGCTGGCGGTGCGCGGGCATCAAGGCAAGACTCCACATCAGCAAAGGGTCCCGGTGGCCACCACGGGCTGCCGCGCCTTCACCCCCGAGCTGCGTAGCGTCGCCTGGCCAAGCAAGTTCAAGCCAGACCTGCCTCCGTGCTACGACGGGACCCCTGACCCCGCGTAGTTCCTGCAGCTCTACAAGCTGAGCATCGAGGCGGCCAACGGCGACGGGAAAGTCATGGCGAACAGGTTCCCCATGTCTCTCAAGGATGGTACCTGCTCCTGGCTCCTGAACCTGCCTCCAGGCTCCATCTCCTCCTAGAACAAGATGTGCGACCGCTTCGTCGCCAACTTCCAGGGCACTCGCCACCGCCCTCCGGCCACGGGTGACCTGCGCCGCATCGAGCAACAACCAGGGGAGACCCTCCAGAAGTACATCCAGCGCTTCAACAACGTTCATCTCAAGATCCCCAAGGTGACGGACGGCTTATCATCTCTCGCTCTCCGATAGAGTCCGCGACGTCAAGATGAAGGAGGAGCTCGCCATCCACGAGGAGTTGTGCACATCCCTGGAGCTGTTCAACCTGGCGACAAAGTGTGCAAGGGCCGATGAAGGGCGCCTTTCCCTTCTCAAGCTCCCAGCTGCCGACCTGGAGGAGAAGAAAGCCAAGGCCAAGGACGTGAAGCGCAAGGGAGCGGCCGTACTCGCGGCAGAGCCGGACACGAAGCGCGGCAGGGACCATCCTGAGTCATCCAAGAGCAGCCGACCATTCTGCGTCTTCCACAACGTGCACAACCACAACACCAATGATTGTCAGGAGCTCACTGCCATTCGCGATGGATGCTTCGGTCGATGCCCTGAGCGCAACGACCGAGGCTACGGCCTAGGAGGACGACGTGGCGGAGGACGCTGGGACGACCGGGGCCCACGCCAGGAGTGGCGCGACCGGCCTCGCGAGGACCGCTGGCAGGATCAGCCTCGCGAGGGTGCCTGGAGGGATCAGCCTCGCGAGGATTGTCCTCGGGGAAATGCTGGGCTTCCTCCGCTGCTGCCACCACCAAGAAGGAACGACGACCACCATCAAGACGAGGGGGCTGGGGGCTTCCAGGAGCCGCGTGCCATCGCCTGCATCCTGGGAAGAGCTCAAGCCCCAGCCTTGATGTCTACTACACAACCTTCTTCTTGTAGACGTTGTTGGGCCTCCAAGAGCAGAGGTTTGTAGGACAGTAGCAAATTTCCCTCAAGTGGATGACCTATGGTTTATCAATCCATGGGAGGCGTAGGATGACGATGGTCTCTCTCAAACAACCCTGCAACCAAATAACAAAGAGTCTCTTGTGTCCCCAACACACCTAATACAATGGTAAATTGTATAGGTGCACTAGTTCGGCGAAGAGATGGTGGTACAAGTGCAATATGGATGGTAGATATAGGTTTTTGTAATCTGAAAATATAAAAACAGCAAGGTAACTAATGATAAAAGTGAGCACAAACGGTATTTCAATGCGTTGAAATAAGGCCTAGGGTTCATACTTTCACTAGTGCAAGTTCTCTCAACAATAATAACATAATTGGATCACATAACTATCCCTCAGCATGCAAGAAAGAGTCACTCCAAGGTCACTAATAGCGGAGAACAAACAAAGAGATTATGGTAGGGTACGAAACCACCTCAAAGTTATCCATTCTGATCGATCTATTCAAGAGTCCATAGTAAAATAACATGAAGCTATTCTTTCCGTTTGATCTACCATAGAGTTCGTACTAGAATAACACCTTAAGATACAAATCAACCAAAAACCCTACTGTCACCTAGATACTCCAATGTCACCTCAAGTATCCATGGGTATGGTTATACGATATGCATCACACAATCTCAGATTCATCTATTCAAACCAACACAAAGAACTTCAAAGAGTGCCCCAAAGTTTCTACCGAGAGTCAAGACGAAAACGCAAAGCCAACCCCTATGCATAAGTTCACAATGTTATCGAACCCGCAAGTTGATCACCAAAACATACATCAAGTGGATCACGTGAATATCCCATTGTCACCACAGATAAGGACATGCAAGACATACATCAAGTGTTCTCAAATCCTTAAAGACTCCATCCGATAAGATCACTTCAAAGGGAAAACTCAATCCATTACAAGAGAGTAGAGGGGGAGAAACATCATAAGATCCAACTATAATAGCAAAGCTCGCGATACATCAAGATCGTACCATCTCAAGAACACGAGAGAGAGAGAGAGAGAGAGAGAGAGAGAGAGAGAGTTTAAACACATAGCTACAGGTACATACCCTCAACCTCGAGGGTGAACTACTCCCTCATCGTCATGGAGAGCGCCGGGATGATGATGATAGGCACCGGTGAGGGTTCCCCCCTCCGGCAGGGTGCCGGAATAGGGTCCCAATTGGTTTTTGGTGGCTACAGAGGCTTGCGGCGGCGGAACTCCCGATCTATTCTGCTCCCCGATGTTTTTTAGGGTATATATATATATATATATATATATATATATATATATATATATATATATATATATATATATATATATATATATATATATATATATGAAGAAGTTGGTCGGGGAGCCACGAGGCCCACGAGGTGGGGGGGCGCGCCTCGCCTCGTGCCCACCTCAAACTTCCTCGACGCCTACTCAAGTCTCCGGATTGCCTGCTCCAAAAATAACTCTCCGGGTTTCATTCCGCTTGACTCTGCTTGATATTCCTTTTCTTCAAACATCAAATAGGCAAGAAAACAGTAATTTGGGCTGGGCCTCCTGCTAATAGGTTAGTCCCAAAAGTAATATAGAAGTGTTTAATAAAGCCCATAAACATCCAAAATAGATAATATAATAGCATGAATACTTCATAAATTATAGATACGTTGGAGACGTATCAAGCCTCACAACGAATCTTCAAGCAGTTTGCCCGCGAGGTGAACGCAGTCCTCCCCAAGCTCGAGGCTACACGCCCGCTCAGGTGGTCCAAGTGTGCTATTACCTTCAGCTCAGCAGACCAGCTCAAGTGCGCGGCCACCGCTGGCTCTCTCCCAATGCTCTATTCACCCATCATCAGCAACGTGCAAGTCACCAAGATTCTCATCGACGGTGGCACAAAGCTTAACGTCCTGTCCGTCGAGATGTTCGACAACCTTCAAATGCCCTATGATCAGCTTCAGCCTACCAAGCCTTTCTCAGGAGTGACCGATGGCTCCACCACCCCGATAGGGCAGGTCCGCCTCCCAGTCACCTTTGGACAGCACGGCAACTACCGCACCGTGCTCATCGACTTCGATGTCGCCCACATCCGTCTGCCGTACGATGCAATCCTCGGGTATCCAGCCCTGGCCAAGTTCATGGCGGTGACCAATCACGGATACAACGTCCTCAACATGCCAGGAAGTGGCGGAATCATCACAGTCCCATGCGAAGAAAGAGATGCGGTGTGCTCCATCGAGCGCGCCTTCCAAGCTGCAGCAATCGATGACCCCGACAGCAAGGTCGAATACCCTCCTGAGGCCATCCCCAAGAAGAAGAAGCAGCTGCTCCGCACAGGGCCTCAGGCAAGCGGCGCCTCAAGCGGTGCCACGACAGGATCGGCGCCCGCACCTGGGGCGCCTCCCTCCATCGCATAGGAAGGCGCTCCCGGCGCCCTCTTCGGGCAGGCTCAGGGGCTCTCTTCTGGAGGGCCTCGGACCTTGCCAACATCACGAGGGAGGCGCTCGGGCACCATTTGGAGGACTGCTTCGCGGCACAACTCCCTCAGGAGGACACAGGGCGCGGAGCGCCTGACGCTCAGGAGTTCAATACCAAGACCACACAGGAACTGCAGGATGCGAGGGCCATGCGCGGCGATCGCCGCTCACCTGGCGCAGCCCCCCATCCAGGCGAGGGTGTCGGGCTGCGCGTCTGCATCGACGTCCCAAGGCTCAACACCCCTGCCTCAGAGCTTTTTCCGCCTTCGCTGGGACGCTGCAAGGCCCACTGAGACAGCCACGTTCGCATGCCCTTCGGCCTGCCGAGCATGGCATCCGCCTACCAACGCAACTTGCGGCGTGTCCTGGCGGCTCAGGAGGCTAGGCACCATGCAGTCCTGGCGGAGATGGAGATGGTCCTCAAGGAACCACCTGGGCCCCAGAGCCTCCCGACGCTCAGGGCCCCGGTGGCTCATGAGGAGCAACCCCTTTGCCGCGTACCTTCAGCTGCCCCAACATCCCTTCATCAACAGAACCAGGTGACTTTCCAAGTTTATTTAGCTGGGAGCGCCCTCAGGGCTGCATCATTCCAGGCCGTGTGGGTCCGTCCCTGTTGCATGTATCCCTTTTTTTATGTCTTTAGCTTACCTTGTTGGAGGCGCCCCTCGGGCTGCATCATCCCCAAGACACTCAGGCCTGACCCAGTGGCATGTACCTCCCCAGCGTTTACTTGAGCCAGTTTGCTTTCCATGTTTAATCTATCTATGACTATCACCTGCTTGATTGTCACCTACCATGGGAGCCGCTCGCCGATCGTCTTTCTTCAGGACCCTTCAGGTGAGAGGGTTAGGCACGACATCTGTGCTCGCCCGGCCCCTGCAGCGCCGAGCAACCCAACGGGCTGAGCTTTGTCTCTGGGTCGGCCGTCCCATTCACGCCACCTCCTAGGGTCGCTGGTGCTTGGCCTTCTCACGCACAACCTCAGAGATCTGGCCCGCAGGTTGTCTAACCACCCCGCAGACCACCACAACAAACAAGAATCAAGACTAGGTGCAACCCGCTTGAGGTAGGGCCTCGTGGAGTCCCAAGACTGGCTCACGAAAGTGCCTGTGACACACCTCGCCTAGCCCTACCATGCAAGCCACGGGTCGTATGGGTTGTACACGCCCGGGGCTCTCTGCAGTAGGGAGTCCCCTCCCACGTACCGGTGGAAGCACCATGCTCCGTGCTGGCCGTCGACACTGCCGAGGAGCGGCTATGCCCGTGCAAGTGCGGAAGCGCTATGCTCCGCGCTAGTGATAAACAAATGAGGGCGGCCCCACGGTCATATCAACTTCAGGGATCCCCTGATCTCAGTGTCCGGCCGCACCGCAACACCTCCCCTCAGGAGAGTCGCGCAAGTGGGCTGCGCTCGGGTCACACCCAAGCGTATGCCACCCAACCAGGTCTCCCGAACCTGGTCATCGTGCGTCACTCCCGAGCCGAGCCTCGGCGAGGGCAAAGGTATGAAGGTTGTTTGCACGTCAAGGGGGGACTCTCGAGCATCGTGGACTCAGAGCCTAACTCGGTCACGTAGCCTCACCTTGGTCTCGCCCTGCCCCGTGACGATCCAACGGCGGCTGAGGTATGCACGCGGTCGGGCCCTGCCGACGTAGAACGCTAAACCTACCCTCGCGTCTCCTCCCTATCAGCTGTTTGCGCGTCAAGGGGGACTCCTGAGCATCGCGACTCACGAGCCTAACTGGTCACATAGCCCCTCACCCCTTGGTCCCATCCTGGTCTCCGGACGATCCAACGGCAGCTGAGGTATGCGCGGGGCCGGGCCCTGCCGACGTAGAACATAAAGCAAATAGGGAGAAAATCGCAAAATCTCAAGCAAATATTACAAGACATATTGTTCTCATACCAAACGCAAGTTTAACGCCTCCATGAGGCATGATGCATGTTGTAGGAATAAAACAGGAGAGGAGCCGCAGGTCATCCCTGGACACCACCAACGCCCGCGAGAGGCACTCCTCCCTCGATGACGTCGCCTTCGTCTTGGCCACCGGCCGGAGCTACAGGAGTGGTGGCGCCTCCGGTCGAAGGCGCGGAAGCGAAGGCGCGAAACTTCTTCAGCAGGGCCTCCACCTAACCTTTCACGGCCGCGGAGGTGGCTGTGCAGTGTTCATCAGCCACAGGCTCCAGCAGCTCGTCAAGGCGAGCGGTGGGGTCACGAAGATGGAGGTGGTTGAAGACATCAGCAAGAGCTCAAGAAAGGACACGAGCCTCTCCCTCGCCATGGGACCAATGTCGTCTCGCGACTTCTCGAGCACCTCGACCGTAGGGGAGCAGTTGGGCGGGCCGTCGCTGGTGGTTAGCGGCTTCTCCAAGCCCTTCTCAGAGAACGCCTTTCAGCACCACACGAGACCTCTCCTCGAGGAGCACGGCGCCGCATGTCCTCAGCCGTAACCTTCGCCGCGACAAGTTCGCTTCCGCCTCACCTTCCGCTCCAGCTCTCCAACGGGTCGGGCTCAACGGCTCGCGCTTTTGCCGATCGCTTCCAGCTCAAGCGTCATGATTCTTTAACGGTGTCCTCCCGGCCTTCAACTCTCCTCGCTCCGCCGACGGCCACGGGCTTCCTCCGCTCGCTCAAGGCGCAGGGTCTTCACTCGCCTCCAGCCGGCAGCAACTCTGGCGACTTAACGCCCTTCGTGCCGCCGCGAATCGCCGCTGTTTCGGGCGACGGCCTGCTTCTCCTTCTTAAAGGTCGCCACGGCCAGGCTCAGCGCCACCTGACTAGACACGTTGGAACGGAGCCAGCCAGAAATCAGCTCCAGACGCCCGGCCACCAGGAGGGGGTCGGTGCCTTGAAGATCTTCTCGCAGCCGGGTCATCTCCAGAAGGGCGCGGTCCAAGACGTCAGGGGAGATAGAAGGACATGGGATCAGCGGCATAATAGGAGGCGGAGGATAAGGTATTTTCACCACAGCCTGGGGGAATGGGGGCTCCTGAGTCCTGGTGGCTCCTGCAGCCGAGCCGAACACCGGTGCCTCCGGAGCCAGCGAGGCCACGGGGGCTGACTCCTCCCGAGGGTCCTCCCCCATGTCTCGCGAGGACGACCGGGCCGGAGAGACATGAGCGCCAATGCTGCCCTTCCCCACGGAGGGAGACGCCGACAGAGCAGGTGGGTTGGTCTCGGGCGGCACCACTGCCCCTCCTTCCTCTTTCTTCCACAAAGCGCCACCAATCGCACAAATGAGAAGCCGCCAAGAATCAGCAGCATAATCAAGAAAAAGACGGAGCACGAATACTTACTGGTCCACCACGGTGTAGTCCACCTTCCTCTTGGTGAGCTTGAAGCCCAAGAGCCTCCTAGACCGGAGCGCAGGCGCACAAGCCCCAGGAGCGGAAGAAGGGGCAGCAGGAGGGCCGGAAGCAGCTCCAAGCGCGCCAGAATGTAGAAAGATCCCGGGGATCAGCGCCGATCAGCCTCATCGGGATTGCGGGCGCCTCTCCCTTCTCCCTCCGGCGGGCGCCAGCCTCGGCTGTCAGAAGGGTGCAAAGGATGTCACTTTGCTCAAGGGGGGTCCCCTGTCCTTCAGTGTCACCTCCGAGTCTTCCTCCTCCTCCTCTTCCTCCCTTGGGACTCTTCTGCAAGATAGCTCCACCGCTTCCGCACCACGTGGCCCCTGGGAGGCGCAAGGCGGCACCAGCCCGCGACTGTCAAGGTCGGCCTGAGGCCTCGACCTATGCCCCTGGCCCCACGGGCGGAACAAGGGAGTGAAGATGCTCAAGCGGTACTCTTGATCGCCCCCAACCAGAGGCGGAGAACCACATCCAATCGACCGCCTGGACAAGGCTTTCGGCTCAGTGCAAACCTTTGTCCTCTTCATTCCCCAAGTTCTCACAAGGCGCGCATAGCCCAAGCGGGCCACGGCAAGCATCAGGAATTCTCGTGAGCATGGCCCCTGCCACCTTTGTCGCTTTCAAGGCGTCTGCCTTCGAGATCGGCTTCATCTCGCCCAGCACCAACGCCGCCTGGCCATCGCTGAGCTCACAAGAAGACCACCCCTTTGTCGACCGGGCATCTCCGCTGGCGCAGCGCTGCCGCAGTGGACATATTTAACGCCCATCATGGCCCACTTGTTCCCGGGCCGCTGGACTTCTTACCGGTCTTCGAGATCGAGTTGATTCTTGCCGGCCGCTGATGAAATTGGCACACCCGGAGGTATGACCCTCGTTGATGCAGAGGAAGAAGAAGTGGCGCAACAGAGCCACGGACGGCATCACGCCAAGGTACGCCTCGCAGTAGTAGGCGAAGATCGATAGGAGAAGGATAGAATTGGGATGAAGATACAGCTACCGCTGCTCGAGGCTGGCCAAGGACCTCATAGAAGAAGTCGAGAAGAGGGAACCAACCTCGATGCTGCTCAGAAGAAGGGGAAGAAGGTGCTCTCGGCCCGCATGTCGGAGCCGCCCCGAGATCGCCTTCCTCTCATTGCTTTCCTCGCCGCCAGCGCCGCTGGCAGCGAGGTTCTTCTTCGAGACGCTGGTCGCGTCGAGAGTTGGCTCGTACCAAGCCGGCAACGAGGCAGGCTTGACCTTCCGAGGCGCCATGGGTCGCTGGTGCAGAAGAGGATGGGAGCGGATCTGGAGATTTCAGAAGGAGGGAGCAAGAAAGGGGATTTGTAGCAAGGCGAAAGGAAGCAATGAAGGCAAGCAGGTTCACGCCAGCCTTTTCGACAAATGGGCAGCTTGCCGAGGCAGCAAGGGAAGCGGAGACGCCCACGCCCAATCAACCGCCACGCCCGACCAAGGCTGCCGCCGGATTTCGGGTTCCAAGCACCTCTAGGTTCAACTCGGGTGCACGGGAGATCTTGCCTCCTACCTACCTGCACCTCGTCACCGCTTAGGATCTAAACTACCAAAAGAACAACACAAGAGACACAAGGTTTATATCGTTCGGGCCACCATTGTGGTGTAACACCCTACTCCAAAGGTGTGGTGTGTTGATTGCTCTCGGCTGATGATGAATAAAGACAAGGAAGAACATCCGCGAGGGTCCTGTTTCTTGGCTGGTGCGATTTAACTGCTAGGGGAGTTTGGTCTCTCTCTCCTTGGATGATCCTCCTCTACATTGTGGGTGGCTAGTCCTATTTATAGGAAGAGGCCCCGGCCTCTTCCCAAATATTGAGCGGAAGGGTGCCAACAATTGGCCATTTTGAAGGGGAACATCTAGTACACTTATCCCGGACTAAAGTTGGTCCTCGCCTCAAAGGCTCGTGGTGACGCCGCTTGGGCTCCACGATGACTTCCTTCCCGCCAAGGTAACGGTCTTGGTCTTGTTGCAATCAAACGGATGCCTTGGCTTGATACTTCGCCATGCTTGCCTTTGCACCAAAGAGGAAATGTGGACATCAAGCTGGCTGGCGCCCACCGGGCGCCCCTTTTGGTCGCCATGGCTTGCATCATGGGCACCTCGTGAGGTACCCCGCCTGATCTCTCCGCCTCATGAGCCAGCTCGACGAGGCTGCCCGAGGAAGCTTGTCGCCCGCCTCATGAGGCTTGGCCTCATGAGGGTCTTGAGCTTGTGCCGATGAAGATGGGCCGTGGCTGGCCACCCCTTGAGCCACACCCGCACGCCGCAGCAGGCAAGTCTGGGTACCCTGCTCCTAACGCCGACAAGAGCCCCTAGGCCCAAGGCGCTACTGACTTGGCCGAGTGAGAAGCTGGAGGGCAAGTGTGAACTGGCCAAGGCTCCTAACAGCTCAAGGCCTCGGGCGCCAAGGTGGGCGATTGGTTGGACGTGGGCGCCTTAGCAATCGCGCTGAATCAACAAAGGAGTGGCATCTGCTTCAGGCTTTGCTTCCTTGCCTCCTCCGGTCATTGCCTGCATCCCCTTTCTTGGCCTTTCCTTCCTGCCTCCAAATCTCTAGATCTACTTCGACCAGCGTTCTAGCAAGACATGGCGCCGCTGCACCTTCGCCGAGCTTGGTACTCACCTGCCTTGGACTCGCCAACATTTCGAGAAGGGCTCTTTCCAAGCGCCGCCGGATGGTGGCGGCGGAAGGCAACGACGGGCAGCGGTGCTCAGGGCTGGCTCCACCCTCCCTGCGGGCCAAGGAAGCACCTTCTATCCACTCTTCGTGAGCGCCCATTGCTGCCGGTCTGGTGCCTCCTTTTCTCGAGTTCTTTTTCTCGTCCTCCGCCATTACAAACCGCAAGCTCGATCTCCACCCCAACTCTGTTTCTTCTTCCGCGATCTTCGCCACTATTGTGAGGCTCATGTCGGGTGCAGCCTCAAAGGACCTTGTTGCGCCACTACTTCTACCTCTAGACTCTCGGGCCCATCTCCACAGGCGTGAGCTTTGTCGCGATGGCAGCTCCAACGCCATTTCAAGCCTGTGAAGAGGATTGAGGGTTTCAGTGAGCAAGTGGTCATGGTAGACGCTGGGCGATCCATCCTGATGATTCTCGCCCACGAGCAGCCCACGACCGACGATTGGTCTCACGCTGAACTGCGTGGATCCCCGCCAAGCCGGTGCTAGAGAAGATGAACATGGACCTGTGGGCTGCAACATGGCGACGGGCGGCTGACCAAGGCGCCGCCTCCCGAGGGAGTTCCCTGAGCACCAGTGGCCCCGCTTGCCAGACTCGCTCACTGTGGAGGTTCCCCGCCCGAGCCCCGCAGTCTGGCCGACGTAAGATCTGGCCGCGGTCCTCCAATCTTTGCTCAGGGAAGACGGCGAGGCTGGAGGGTGCTCCTGCACTTCTGTTCCTTCGAGATGATTGGGAGCAGCGGCAGGACTCCATGCCCGCCTTCAATAGGGACGGTGTCGTGTCAAACCGGGCGGATCTCGGTAGGGGGTCCCGAACTCAGCGCCTAGGCGGATGGTATCAGAGACAAGGGACACGATGTTTTACCCAGGTTCGCCCTCTCGATGGAGGTAAAACCTCACGCCCCTGCTTGATTGATATTGATATTGGGGATGTTTACAAGAGTGGATCTACCACGAGATCAAGGAGGCTAAACCCAGAAGCTAGCATATGGTATGATTGTAAGGGTTGTCCTACGGACTAGAGCCATCCGGGTTTATATAGACACCGGAGAGGGCTATGGTTACATAGAGTCGGGTTACAATGGTAGGAGATCTACATATCCAGACGCCAAGCTTGCCTTCCACGCCAAGGAAAGTCCCATCCGACACGGGCTAAGTCTTCAATCTTGTATCTTCATAGTCTTGGAGTCCGTCGATGATGATAGTCCGCTGATGATAGTTCGCTGATGATGGTAGTCCGCTATCCGACACCCCTAACCGGGACTCCTTTAGTAGCCCCCTAACCAGGCTTCGTGACGATAAGTCCAGCGGTGTGTAGTCTTCGCGCTGCAAGGCGGTTCTCCTTCAAGTTCTATGTACCTGCCGAAAAGTGTCCAGCTTCTCATCAATGTTATGCATCTCGCTTCCACGCCTAATAATGGCCTTTCTTCCATGCGTCATGCGAATTGAGAAAAGCCAGGGTGTCTTTATGTTTTACCCCCTAGTTGTGCGTAATAATCTGCCTATAAGGGAGGCAAGAATCCAGATCCAAATCACCATCTTCCTCCCGCAAATACTCATCGGAGCGCCGACCAAGAATCCATTCCATCATGGACCGTCAACGCTGCTCCTCTTCTCGCTTACCAGCCCTTTGCTAGAGATTGGAGGAGATGCTCGCTCCGCACAACGAGCTGGTGGAGCTCCAAATGGGGGATATCTCCTCCGCCTTCATGGTTCCTTGGCCGAAGCCGGCCGGCCACCTACAAAGGTGGGAAGCAAGCAGAGGTTATCCCAAATCCCAACGAAGGGGAGCGGTATGCTTCATTCCCTATCTGATAAGGGGCCTGGATTTCAGACATCCATTCCTCCGCTGGGCTCGGAGTTCTACGGATTCCAATTTCATCACCTCACGCCCGCCTCAATCCTCGTATATTATGGGTTACGAGCTTTTGCGAAGCTATTCCTCGGGCGCCGAGCCCCACTTCGCGCCGTGGAAGAGGTTGTTCTCGCTTTGTACCCCGCCTCTCACGAGGGGTCCATATATCAAGTGGGCGGCGCCAAATATGGCCGCATTGCCGAGACCAGATATCCATCCGAACCCCTAAGAAGGCGCCCAAGACTGGCCTTCGAATGGTTTTATATAGAAGACGCCCATTGCCGACTCGCTCGATCGGGCCTCCCGGAGTTCAGCAATGCTCCTCGAAGAAACGCCTTTAGTTGGCGCCCGCGAGCCTCTAACCGGAGGAAGACAAGAGCGCCCATTATTTGATGGGCCGAATAAGGTTACAGTCCATGCCGGGTTGACTCATGATCGGAGTCATGGCAACATGCATTACGCGGGGTGCAGCCACTACAATACAGGGGTCACCCCATATGGGATTTCAACGGGAGGACGACAATACCCGGCCATGGCTTAGAAGGTCGGATTCGGCCAAGACCGTGACGATCCTGTCTGCCCGTATAAGGGGAGAAGGAGGATTTCAGAACGCCTCGATGCGGCTATATCTCCCACGTGTCGGGCACGACTTAGAGGCATAACCGCATTGAAAGCAATGTCGCAAGTGAGGTAATCTTCAAACAACCCATGTAATACATAAGGAAAGAGATACAGTTGGCTTACAATGCCACTTCACACAATACATAAATAAACATCCATCATCCAGACACACTCAAGGTCCGACTACGTAACCAAAATAAAAGAAGATTACCCCAAATGCTACACACAGATCCCCGATCGTCCCAACTGGGCACCACTATCGATCATCAAGAAAAGACATAGTAACGCACCACGCCTCGTCGAACTCCCACTTGAGCTCTGTTACGCCACCTACATTGGCATCGCTGCACACCGTAACTGTTTTGTAGAATCTGTGAGTCACGGGACTCAGCAATCTCACACCCGCGAGATCAAGACTATTTAAGCTTATAGGAAGGACAGAGTTGTGAGGTGGAGCTGCAGCGTTTACTAGCATATATGGTGGCTACATTCGCAAAGAGAGCGAGAAGAGAAGCAAGGCACGGTCGTGAAGCTAGTAGCGATCAAGAAGTGATCCTGAACTACTTACGCCAAACATAACTCCAACACCGTGTTCACTTCCGGACTACCGAGAAGAGACCATCACGGTTACACACGGTTGATGTGTATTAATTAAGGTCAACTTCGGTTTTCTACAACCGACATTAACAAATTCCCATCTGCCTCATAACCGCGGCACGGCTTTCAAAGATAATACCCGCAGGGTGTCCCAACTTAGCCCATTATAAGCTCTCACGGTCAACTAAGGATATTCCTTCTACCGGAAGACCCGATCAATCTCGGAATCCCGGACTACAAGACATTTCGACAGAATAATACAAGACCAGCAAAGCCGCCTGACAGCCGACAAATCCCGGATAGGAGCTGCACATATCTCGCTTCGTGGCACATCCGGATGAGCAGTCCGCACAACTAAAACCAGACCTCAAGTTTCCTTTGAGGGGGCTGCATGTGGCTCTAGTTCATGCCAGCACTCAAGGAGCACCGGTCCGGGGGTTAAATAAAGATGACCTCGGCCTCGCAAACCCGGGGAAAAGGCTTAGGTGGCAAATGGTAAAACCAAAGTTGGGCCTTGCTGGGGAGTCTTATTCAAAGCGAACTGTCAAGGGGTCCCATAAATCACCCAACCGTAAGGAACGCTAAATCAAGGAACATAACACCGTATGACGGAAACTAGGGCGGCAAGAGTGGAACAAAACACTGTGCATAAGGCCGAGCCTTCCACCCTTTACCAAGTATATAGATGCATTAATTATAGCAGATATATTGTGATATCCCCAACAAGTAAACATGTTCCAACAAGGAACAACAACTCCATGTTCCAACAAGGAACAAACTTCATCTTCACCTGCAACTAGCAACGCTATAAGAGGGGCTGAGCAAAGCGGTAACATAGCCAATCAACGGTTTGCTAGGAAAGGATGGTTAGGGGCTTGACATGGCAATATGGGTGGCATGATATAGCAAGTGATAGGAATCATAGCATAGGCATAGCAAAAGAGCGAGCATCTAGCAAGCAAAGATAGAAGTGATTTCGAGGGTATGGTCATCTTGCCTGCAAAGTTCTCAGAGTTGTCGAAAGCTTGATCCTCGTAAGTGTTCTCAACAGGTTCCTCGTTCACGCATTCGCCTCCGGCTCTACTCAAAGCAAGAACACAAACAAAGGAACCACAATAAATCACGGTGCAATGCACAAGCAACATGATGCAAAGCATGGCATGATATGCGATGTGATATGCAATGCGATGCGTTCGGAAGGAAAATGATGAACCAGGCATCAACTTGGCAAACCAAGTATGCCTCTGAAAGGTGAGATGATTTCGTTGAAATCGATATAAAGATCACGGAATCGGATGCACGGTTTGCAAATGACAAGCAAGACAAGAATGACACAAATCGCATTAACAAAGATGATGCCACATAGCAAGCAACAAGAAATTAAGCTACTGCACCCAAACGTACTCAAAAAGCATATGGCAGTGATATACTCAAGATGCTTGACAAAAGATGAACACCGAGCTACGGCTAAATCACACCATAACAGGTCCAAACGAGCATGGCAAAGTGCAAATATATCAGCTTCACGTATTTAGTGAAATTCATTAACATGGCGTATTAGCAGCAAGCAAACAACATGCCACAGGAACTTATAATAGCAAAACAAGGCATGGCATGAATCTACACAAAGCATAGAACAAAAGTCCCTTAATGACCATGAGCCAAAAGGATCAAGAAGATAAATAGCACCCATGTCAAAATAGCAAGTTTCATAATGATTCAGAAGACATGGCATGACAAAAAAAGATAACAAGTAGGCATGTTTAAGAGCTCGATGCACTCACTACAGAGCATTTCATGATAAACTAAGCATACATCCATCAAGAAGACATGGCATAGAAGATATACATGGCAAGAACAACATCATAGCATACACGATCAACTACAACAACCTTGGCAAAATTGAATAACATGTAAACAATCTGCCAGAAACATTTTATAGCAAAAGTAGAGCTCGATTGACTCAAGCTATGGCACTCCATAATTGCAAACAATGGCATGGATGGATAGAGCATAACCATATGTTCAAAACATCCTTACTGAAGTATCTCAAAATATGCATGGATCTCTGTAGCATCAAGTTAACATGGCATAAAAAATATCAAGAAAACAGGCTAAATCAGCAACATCATGAAGCCTAGTTTGCATGCTTGTGCTAGTCACCACAGAGATCACCAAAATACATGGCATACACCCCTGTAAAGATGGCATGTCATATTACAAAACACATGTAGGACTCAAGATCATAGGATGCACACATCAATCATGGCAAAATGACAAAAGTGCATGTTCGATAAGAATCTAAAACTAACATCACATAGCCCCTTCCAACAGCATTTCGGGATCAAGATGAGCTCAAATGAAAATGATGCAATGAGATGAAATGATCTACTCTTCGAGAAGAACATTTTGTATGCTACATGCCCCAAACGGAGCCACGGGTGCAAAGTTATGGCATGATGAAAATGCAACAATATAATGACAGATTAAAGACTTAGAGGAAAACGGTGCTCGGGGAAAGTCAACCGACCGGTTTGATCTGAGATCCGCGCCGCTGAAAGCCGAAGTTAAGCCGGGCGGCGAAGACGGAGACGGTGGGCCGGAGCTCGGGCGGAGGAGCTCGGCCGGGGCGACGGGTCCGGGCGGCGACGGGCCGGAGGGTGGCGCAGAGCTGGCGGGTCGGGCGGCTGGCAGGGCGGGCGGGCGGGCGGGGCGACGTGGCGGCCGGGCGCGCGGGAGGCGGCGGGTGGGGAGCTGGCGAAGGGCGGGCGGGGTCAAGGGAGGCGGCGGCGCTGGCCGGAGGGCCTCTGACGGGCCCGGGCGGGCTCTCAAGGGAACCGGGCGGCGAGGGGGCGCGCAAGGCCACGTGGCGGTTCCCTTACACGGGCGGGCGGCGCGGATTTGTCCGCCTGGTCCGGACAAGCGTCCGGCAAGGAGAGAGGATTTTCGCTAGGGTTTGCCCGGATTTCGAGGGGAGGTATATATATAGGTAGAGGGAGCTAGGAGGTCCAAATGGGTGTAGCTACCACACGATCGTGGATCGAACGGCTATGGACATGGAAGTGACTTAGATGGGTTATTGGGCTGTTTTGGAGGGTGTTGGGCTGCAACTTAAAAGAGGCCTTTATGAGAGTGCGGTTAACCGTTGAGTATCAAACGAGCTCCAAATGACCCAAACTTGACAGTGGTTCACCGGTGGTGTACCAAGGCCACTTGACAAACCTCGGTCCATTCCGAGAAAGTTTAGTACCCGCCACTGAAAAACGTAAAAGGACGCCGGGAACATAGGAGTGCCGGATTGCAAAACGGACAACGGGAAATGCTCGGAATCATGAGACGTAACACGTATGCAAATGAGATGCACATGATGACATGATATGAGATGCATGACATGGACAAAATGCAAAAATGAAGAAAAACCCAACCACGGAGGGAATATCATATCACAATGCCGAAATGGCAAGAGTTGGAGTTACAAATATGGAAAGTTACATCCGGTGTTAATTTCTTCTATTTAACCCAAGCTAAATGGGTTCTCCATGAATAATCTCGCCTTGGGTAAGGAATACTCCTACGTGTCTTTACATGCGTGCCTTTTGAAACTTAAGTTTCTTAAATTGTGTTTTTCTTTTTCGACGCAGAACCGCTGCTTTAATCGGAGGACATGCTAAGTCCGCTCCGTGAGCCCGAGGATCCGGAGATTCTCGGATCCGCCTCCGGAAGAGGATCCGGACATAAAGGTGAAGTTAATC